>DWJN01000268.1:0-26996 GCA_018248895.1 Carystus phorcus
TACAATCAATAGGAGCAGAGCAGTGAAGGGAAATGTTGGGAAAACGGGAGAAGTTACTCCATTTTTAAGCTTCCGTCGCGTGTGCAACCTTAATGGTTAAAGCTACACAGAAATTGAGTATGACGGAAATGTTTTCCTTAAAATTAAATAAAAAATACCCCACCACAGAATATCTTTCTATCAGTCTATATTTTAAGGTTAACTCACAATAACACGTGCAACTCCCGATAGCTTAGCAGTTCGAAGCTTTCTGATTATATTTATTTGGCACAACAACGTTTGTCGGGGCAGCTAGTGTATAATGAAATTATGATTATATTATTCATTATTATAGCTCCATATCCCCTCATGCAAAACCCCATTACGAACTATAAATTTTAACCTAAAGTTTATTTTGGGTATTCTCGTTAAAACGTTGCTGTTTAAACTACGAACCGCCTTTTTCAGCTGTAAATATCTATGTAAATAGCACCTGCTATTTGACAGTAAACATAAAATACTGCATCGTGTATTTGCTAGTTCGCAAAACAAACATTCATATTCCTGTGTGATGCTATAAAACAACACCGATCGTTTGACGCACTCAAAATATAAGTATTTCAGGTAAAACAAAATTTGCCCTGACAAAATTTTCTTCCTTGTTTATAAACAATTAGATAATATAGATATAGATTCAAAAGACATCGGGCTATACGTCCAGTGTAAATAGATGACATGTTTTTCCTTCCCTGTAAAATGTGATGTTACGTTCTTTAAGATCTCTATTTTTTCCATATAAATAAACTAATACAAAACAGTTCAGAAACACATTCTCGTTCTGTTGATCAATCGATTTTTTTCCTTTTTTTACGTAGGAATGTCATAGATGATAGAATGTCATTAACGAAAGTATAAGAGTAATAATAAATACATGTTCAGTAATTAATTCATGTTTATCGCCAACCTGCAGTAACGTTTAAATTGGGCAACTGGGAAACGCTTGTAATCAATACGCACACATATACACACATAATCCCTCACATACATATTATACTCATACTCACGCACGTACACACACACATACAACACACATAAAGAGAGACATACACACAATTTTATTATCCATGAAATCCACTTTGGCCGAAGCTATTTGAATGATGTCCCTTACCCAGTAAACACGTTTCCTCACAAGGTCCAAGGTGAGTCCGTTGGGCCACTTGACGTCGAAGGTGACGATGGACTCCCGATGCGAGCCGTCCATGCCCGCGCGCTCGATCTTTGGCGTTTGGCCCCAGTCCGTCCAGTACATCCAGCTGTTTCGAGAATTAACATTATATGGCTGATTCAAAGGCGATATGACGTCACCTATTTAAGGAAGTTCAGACATTCGGCCGCATTAGCGAGGAAGGCGGTGCAAATTAAAATACCAGAGTTTGAGAGCACCGTACATTCTGTTTTAAAATCATCAGAATTGATTTCAAAATGTTATAAGTATGTATAAAAAAATTACTGATTTTTACTGTAATTATTATTGTTAGTTTTTTCAGTTTATTTTTTTATTTGATATTTTAAATACAGGAAAAAACTTACAGACACATCTGAAAGTGTAATGTTCTATTTTTGGAAATAGATTTTAAATATTTTTTATTATTTTATATTTCTTACATTGTATACATTATAATGTTTTTATTATAATCGACAATTGGCGACCCAAATAATTTATTCCAAAAATAAATTGATCGCATCAATGAGCTTTCTTAATGGGAATTACTTTATTATCATACGTTACTTTGTCACATACTTTTGGGGCGTTGCCTAGTAGCAAAGTCCAGTAGCCGCCTTCTCCAATAAAGAGAAGTCGAGAAATTCAACTCGGAAATATTAAGTGTGTGTTTTATCTTCAAATTAAAATTATCTAACATTATAAATCAATCAAAAAAAAATTCAAATTATCAGGATATAAACATAATACATTATCACTGTGATAAGACGTACATATTGTTTGATTGTATCAGAACGTAATCTAAGTTTGCAAGGATTGATTATTAGATTAATTCATATTCTTAATTGTTTAATGGCGTTAAAAAAGGCTCCTATTTGTGTAAATTAAATTATTAAGAACATTACGTTTCTTGCAAGTTTCTAGACATTTATTAGCTACAGGTGAGGTAGAAATTTTATATCAGACAAACGGTTTTGCATATCAAAAAAACATATTAGTCTCAACTTCTGTAAAATTGTCGTCTAACTGCATAGGATAAAATAGAGAGCAATTATTCCCATTTTCATTTTTTTACGTGATTGTTCACAAATGTTAAAAACGTCACTTGTCAAATTATTCAATTTAGAAGTAAAACGTGTGACAGGAGTTTTGGAGGGAAATATGAAGCGGAGGCTTAAAAACGGTTTTTTTAGTTGTATAATATATTACACAATTTAATATTTTTGATAAATATACTCTAAAGGCTTTCGAAAACCTGTCAACATTATATAAGGGCGACATTGAAAAAAATAAGATGTCTACGTAATCGAAATATCTCACCCGTCCAGAGGATTCAAAGCGATTGCTCGAGGTTCTTCCAAGCTGTCCTTGATGAGGACCTTCCTCATGTTGCCCTGGAGGTCGGACAGTTCGATGTGGTTCTTGCCGGTGTCGGTCCAATATAGGTGGTTGTAGATCCAGTCCACGGCCAGCCCGTCCGAGGTGATCAGCTGCTCGCCTATCACCACTGTACGCTGACTGCCCTCGTCTATTGGCGCCCTGGGGAATAAACGATTTTTTATGAAAGAAACCAACAAATTAGCCGATAAGCTATTTAACGGTAAATAAAAAAATAGCACATACATACATGTAACTAACTATCAAATGTTTTGCTTTGTTACTTAATCTTACTATATAATTCTACTGTCTCGCTTCATTGTTTGTGATGTTTACCTGTAAGTGGTAGAACATTTATTGTCTGCAACAAATGGAAGATGTATCATGTTTTTACCTAAATGTTTCAACCGTTGGTAATCTTAATAGATAAATAATGAGTAAATAAATAAAAAAGTGGTCACCGTCGCTCATTGACATCAGCAATACCAAAGGTTACTCATGCGTTAGTCAAGAAATTAAAGAAAACAAGGTACTGCTCTCAAAACCCGATCCACAACACGACAAGTCGTTTGGCGCCTGACTTATGGAAGAGGGTGGTCAGCAAGCCAGGCGAGCTTCACGGAAAGAAACACAAGTAATATAAATGATTTGATAATAATATTGATAATGCAATCGTTACATGAAGCCCTACTACCAAGGAGGCTGGCTCAGCCGCCTCTTATGACAACCAGGTTTGCTGATAATCAATTGGGGTCCGTATTCTAGTACGCCCCAATATGAATATATAAATATAGTGAAAATAAATGAGCGTTTGAAAGCCGAGACAATAAAATTTAATTATTGAATATGGGACAAGACAAGACGCGAAAGTCTAAGTTAAACATGGATGTTTTAAATTCTTATTGGTATAGGTACATAGACGATCCCATTTAAAGATGGAATCAATTAATAAATATGAATAATTATTCATATGAAGTAAACCCAAAATCGATTACATAAGTGAACCGGTAGTAACCGAAAGGGTAAATATTGACTGATTTTTAGTAAATAAATTAATTTAGACCATCATTAAATCACCATACTCGAATCTTTTCTAGTAGATATACAATACAATGCACATAGGACAAAACCTATAAAGACAAATCTTTATAGGAAGAATTTTAATACTAATTAAGTATTTGTATAAAGTATGGAACAAAAAAAAAAGTTACCGCCAGTATCAAATTGTTGAAATCAATCATCACCCAAGAGTTTTCCAACTTACTTATAAATTTTTTCATCAGTAACATCGCTCCAGAAGATCATGCCGGTTCTGAACACGTAGTCCAGAGCCGTGGCTGACTTGGTGTCGTTGACTATCGCCACCATTTCATGATGGTCGAGACTTATTTTGCGAATGTCGAACCGCCGCGCGAACAGGAGCGATGGATGTCCCTCAGTCGCCTTACAACGGGTACGATCGCGCGGGTCTCTAGCGTACCCGGCGTGGCATTCGCATTTAAACGTCCCCTTCTCATTGATGCATATTTGAGAGCACGCTCCGGGATCCGCACATTCGTCCACGTCTGCAATCAAAAATGTAAGTAATTGCAATGTAATTAAAATTCAAATTCAGAATTTAATCATGTAGGAATTTCGTAAATCTTATGCACGTCTGTTTTTGCTTTTACCTTCATTTCGAAAGGTGCAATATAAATCGAGAAGAAACGACAACCCTCCGCAAATTAAATGCTACTGAATTTTGACTCAATATAATTTTTATTACAATAATATTAATTTACGTGATCTTTGTAGTCTGTAAAATGTCGAGGCACTCACAAGTTTCGAAAATGTATACTGGTTGTGCAGATATAAATCAGTCGATAAACAGTTTGGGACTAAAGTATTGTAAATTAACTTCATAAGTACACTTTATCGGAAATCAGCTGTATTCGGCTCAAAACGTTGAGCCGTTGCGGTTTGGCGAGCATTCAGCGCCGGCTTTGTTAAACTAATCCTGGCTTGGTAGCTACGATACACGGTCGGCGTAAATTAGTTTTGTTTTAGTATTCTATTTATACGTACTTGATCTAACTTCGTGCTTCGGAGGAATCGTTAAGGGTTTGGTCCCGGTTGTTATAGTAATTAGCAGTCGTCAAGGCATGTCGGCGGCCTTCGAACGGCAAGAATACTTCCGACACTTGGATCGGCTACTAACCCCTCCTCCAATCCGCAATGGAGCAGCGTGATGGAGAATGCTCTAGAGCTCCTCAATGATAAGGAGATACTCTTGATTAGTAGTGGGCCATTATTTGATCGAAGGCACAAACTACTCTTTACTACATTTTACTTTATATTTCGAAACATATCTAACATATAAAAATACGCTACAATATTAATTTGATATTTATTGGCATATCAGATTATTCGTAGACTAAATTAATTTATGAAGACATTATCTTATCCTCTATTATTGTAAATCTTTATCTCAATTGTGATTTCTGATAAGTACCTTGTGATATCAGGTGTCATAATTATTGTTCAATAAACAAGGCTTAACAAATAAGTCAGTTGTGTTTTGTCTTGAAAATTTAGAATATACCTATTGATTGTGACATGAAAGAGAAAAACATTTGATTTTAATAACAGGATGGTCAGCTAAGTAAGTTTTATAAACGAGAGATTTTGGCCACCTATTCCCCTCTATTTGCTTTAAATAATCAACCGAATTTACTAGGATCAGGAATAGCTTGTGGACACATTCGTGCATATGGGCAGGAACAAAATTAGCGACAAACAATTCCTTTGTGAATTGACAAAAAATAATCTGACTTCATATAAATACACCGAATTAAATATTCCAATTTCCGAAGCAAATTAAATACGCATTATTAGGCAAATCTCAAAAATGACTCGTCAGGGCTTGCTCAAATTTATGTTGGACCACATAACTAGAAGCTTTCGATTGTGAAGTCTTCAAAATCGGTACAACCGGTAAAGAACAAAGAAGCACAGTTGGATTAAGAACTGACCACTGATTTGAAGTCGGTTAAAAAATAAGTGAACTCGCCTTCACACGTCCTGTTATCGGTGAGCTTGTAACCCTTCTCGCAGTCGCAGTAGTACCCGACGGGCGTGTCAACACACTTCTGAGTGCAGCCGCCGTTGTTCGTAGCACACTCGTCCTCGCCGCATCTGTCCCGGGGCTCGTCCTCGAAGTTGGGGCAATCTGGCTTCTTATCACACACTTTGGACAGGGGGATACACATGCCACCGCCGCAATCGAACTCTGTCTTCTTGTCGCAAACTGGTTTCGGTCGCGCTGCGAATTAAATCATTCAATACTCACATCATGAAAAAACCAGACGTGAAGTTTTTAAAAGTAGGTGTATAGGTGTGTAATGTTTTAATAAATACACAATACTTGTTACATTACATAGAACACAATACTTAGTTAATTAAAGGCTTAGTTAAGGAACTTGAGAATATTATATCTTTCCTCTGAGTTTCTGCAAATTTACAAAACTTTAAGATTAATCATTTAACGCCCGTTTCGCAAGACCTAACTTTGAGACTTTTCTAAGTAGGTATATTTCTAGTATCTTTAAATAAATCATCCTTTTACAATCAGTTCGATTAAAGCCTTTGTATATAATTCCTTAATTGTATATACCAAAGTAATTTTCCATACACATAGATAATATTAGTGTTATTAATTGTTAAGGTCTGTAGGTACTCTTGTCTTGTGGAAAGTTGAAGTTATTCTATATTACACATTGGAACAATTGTCTGTTTTGGCTGCGCATACAACTGTGACGTATTTCACATACCTACATATTTAATTTAATTAGATATACATACATACGGGTTTAACATCGTGACACTGGACAAAAATCGAAATAAAACGTGTTCTCGTGACTTTTATTTGGCTTTAAATGGATGTTATTAAATATGAAAAAATGCATTTTATTATAGTTTTTTATTTAAATATGGGAAAAAGAGGAAAGCGGCACCACAGAAGCCTTATCAGATAAGAAGTAAGAGAAGATAGAAAAGTGATACTGGCTCTCTAGTCCCCAGCCCTAACACAACGAGACATTCATATTCCATAGTTCAAGCATTTATGGATCTTGTGGGTTAGTTACAGACGTATAGGTAGTTCATGGCGATCAATATATCGGATAAAAGCGGTAAAATCCACAACCCAAGCACATATATGTACTTATATTTATCTATCACATAAATGTCTGCTCTGGCCGGGGATCGAAACTGGTAATATCACTTCGCAGGCAGACTCATTACTGACTGGGCTATAGAGTCGTCGTTCGTTTTTTATTGATCTATCGCTTTATAAGCGTCAATGATAGAAACAAGGTTAAGATAATATGAAAAAGAAACAAACTATGAACTAGATGATGAAAATATACATATTATGTAGTATCAGGGCGTAAACGATTACTTATTCCTTTAGCTTTACTTTGACTGTGCGCCCATATGACAAGTATTTTCATGCATAATGCGCCACCTGTGTTTACTTTACCCGCCTGATAGGAAAAGTTTGGTCGTTCCGAGCTATTGTTGTTATTATCTTCAGCTAGAAGACATGAAACTTCGTGTTATTAAACCGTGTACCGAGTATGCAGTTTCGGAGAAATATTGTAGTTGGATCTATTGTTGTCGTGTGGAGAAACGTTTCCTTTGTTATAACGGTTATATTAAATAGTAACAAAATCTGTGTTTACTTTTAGATATACTACGCTACACGGGTATTAAAAAATTGACCTCTACAAAATTGTTTGTCAGTCAATAACCTAATACAATTATAAATTACATTTGAACTTTATGCTTTACGCTCATAATCCGGCGGCTCGCCTCGATCCTATGCGATCGACAGAGTTAAGCAACTGCGGGCGCGGTCGGTACCTGGATGGGTGACCGCTACTGGCAATAATTTCTTGACCGTTTCCGTGCTTCAAAACATCCTACACTTGGGTTGGCTACTAATCCTTATACCAACCCGCATTGGAGCAGCGTCGTGGAGTATGCTCTAGGCTTCCTAAATGATAAGGACAGACCCGCGCCCTGTCATTAATGGACAAAATGTGCAAAAACGCTCCAGTTTAGTAAGGAGGAGAGAATAATGCGCTGAAAAAATGAATAGATAACTTACTGCAGTTGACTTCATCGCTGCCATCCGGGCAATCCTTCTCCCCGTTGCAGTATAGAGCGCCGGGGATGCAGCTGTGGTCCTTGCACTGGAACTGATCCACGCGGCACGTGACGTTGCCGCGACAGATGTCCGGCGCCTCGTCGCCACCGTCCGGACAGTCGCGATCACCGTCGCACACCCACGCTCGATGCACGCACGTCATACGGTCGCGGCATTCGAATTCAGTAGCGATACACGGCGATGTCATTTTCGGTGTAGTGGCGCAACCCTGCAATGTCAGTGGCCACAGGTCAAGGATGGCGAACTTTTACGGCCTTATTACAAAACGTGGATTAGCAAAGTACCGGTTTAAACTTTTAGTGGACCAAGTGAAATAAACCTTGGCTTAAAGTATAGTATGAAAGATAAACCTATACTTGATAGTTGTGGTTTAGACCTTATTTTGTTAGTGTTAAATAGTTTTCAGTTGATTGATCCTGTTTATTATTTTCACGTCAAAATTTTTAATGGCACGCCTATGGCCTCATTGAACATTTGTTTAGAATAAACATCTACCCTACCATCTTAATAATATTATACAAGTTTTAATCTATGTTTATTGGTCACTCACATCCGAACGATGGGACGAATCAGAATGAAATTTGGCACAAAAATTATACTCCAAATTATTGACATATAAATATAGACATAACTTAAGTTACAATTCAGTAGTTATGTACATACTTCTGACGAGTGAGAATGTTCTTCTATCTATAATTTCAGCTCTAAGTATTTATAAAGAGCTTTCACGCGGAGTTATATTATGAAATTCAATGGACAACTTTAACCAACCTTGTAGGAGTATATACATAATGTAATATGGGTATCTATATATTCGCATGTATGTAATGTGGGCGTATAAATGTGTAGGTAAGTATTTAAGCCAGTCTTTTCCAAGGCGGGCGATATTGCCCCCTAGGGGGTGCTAAAAATCCCAGGGGGAGGTAGAACTCATAAGAACATTTATAGGCATTGAGATAATCTAACAAAAAACACAAAGTATTATGTTTCGCTAATATTAAAAATAAAACCTTGTTTCTTCAACATAACATAATAAGTAATTAAGTAATATATTTTTGTTTGCCTGCAATTTGTTAAGAAATTTGTGAAATTTCAAAGAGGGCTCTGATTAATATTGAGAATCTGTGATTTAAACTAAAAGTACACATAATTAAAAAATATACTCTCCATTATTAGTTTCTAAGAATGAAAATTGCCTTATTATCTCGCTCGCTTTATGAGCGAGCTTGCTAAATACTTAAGCTACTTTACCGGTGATATCGTTTATTTTCTATATGAAATCCGGACATTACACAGTAAAAACACATTTCTTTATTCATTCATACCTTCTAGGTATGCCTTACCTTTCAGAAAGTATTATTTGGAATAGTTACATAAAGCTGTTTTCTAGTTTTCTCTGTAATTAATATTGCACAAATAGAGCGGCGTGTAGTGTGCAAGCTAAGTTATTTAGCACTTTACGTAACTTGCAACGGTTAATAATTATTTGCACTGGTAGTTATGTAATTAAGCCCCGCTTTTGAGCTTACTATTAGAGATATCAAATTAGATAATCATATTGTCAAATAGTGACTAGGCAATTCTAAGGTATATTTTTAATTGATCAAAATTTTTATTTATAATCTATATCATATTTAAAGCCATCTAGAAAATTTATTAGGTGAAAGTAGTTAGTTCTATACTACTGTTTACTGTTACTGACTAATTTTAGAAATGATTTAAAAAAATCTTCGACATAATATACGTACTGATATGTAACTGTTTACATAATGTAAACTTTGTGTTTTATTATAGCTTTAACTGAATTATAGATTTAGGTACCTACTTATATTTTAAATACAAACGAGTAGAGTATTTTATCTGTATATAATTATTGACTCCGTTACATCGTTCATCATCAGCATGACAACACCGTGTTGGAAATATAATAAATACAAAGAAAATTGAGTACCCGAAATGAATTTCATTTAAAATGTTTAGTGTCCGCGATGGTATAAGATCAAAATCATAGTTACTTACAATTTCATCACTGCCGTCGGGGCAATCGATATCTCCATCGCATCTCCATCTGGCAGAAACGCAATGGCCGTCCGAGCAAGAGAAGTGGGAGTGCGGTTGGCAGGTGGGCGTGGGACACTTGACTTCATCACTCCCATCACCGCAGTCATCATCGCCATCGCATACCCATCTCTGCTGGATGCATTTACCATTGCCACAGGTAAATTCGTCCGATCGACACGTTTCATCTGTATTTTCAAAGTTGAATCAATTACACAATCAAAAGTATTTCAACAGAGCAAAGGCATCAAAAGGATTAAAAATACTGTATACCGTAGGCAAATAGTCCTTGAGGACATTTATATAATTAACGTATTTAAAAAAAAAGAGAAAATATAATTAACGTCCGTAAACATTATAAGTCTCAGTTTGCATGTTATTCAATAATTTCATAAGGAATATTCACATTATGTTTCACATTATATTTGAAATAACAGTTCATTTTATTTTCAACGAAATTCAAAATATAGTTAACAATTAATATTATGAAAATTTGTTAATGAACGTCGACATAAGAACATTAAAATTAGGACGCATATCTCCTTTCGGTATACAGTACAGACTAAAATGTCAAAATTAATAATAAAACAAATTAGTGTCGTACAAAGAGCAAGACTAATGTGAGACGAGCTCAAAAAGAATGTTTAAATTTGTCACGCTGTAAGTGGCCAAGTAATGAAGCTCGAAAAAGTATTTACTAAGACCTGAAGAGAATACAGAGAAAGCAAAAGAAAAGATGCCAATATAATACTGTTAGAACAGTTAGTTATTAATAGAAATGCACTTAAAGTGTAATAAAGTCTAGGAAATCTCTTTAGACCTTATTTGTAATTCTGCTTTAGAAAAGGTATCTACCTAAGGAAAAGGAAGTGTCCCTGTCACTTATTCAAGCATCGCTGCTTAATTAAATTCTCTTATAGAACCACTTAAAAAATGTACCATTTGAACAATATTGAAAAAGGAAATCTTATGTTCAACAGTAGGTATATATTTCAATACATATGACCAATCATAGAATTTAATATATTTTTTGTTATAGTTAAAAACTACATTGAAGTAACATTTGGTGCGTTCAATGATTTTGTGTTTTTTCCTAAACTCTTGTCTTTATTTTAGCGATACAATGAGAAGAGGAAAATTTCATAATATGCCTTAGTATCTTTCTATACTTTATATAATAGAATGCAGAAATATTTAAATGAACACGCTGGTTTGGTTATGTAAAGATGTTGGAGCATTCACGCAATATCATCACTCACGATTCGGGGTGGGTCGACCGGTGCGGGAGATAAGAATTTATAGACGGATGAGCGGGGTGTTGATAGAATACGGAGGGCTGGGGGAGGCACCTCAATGATTGATTGATACCTTCATGCTTCAGACGAATAGTTAAACATCGACTCCATCTCGGTAGCCGAGAAAGTAAACACTGTCGGGCAAAAGATGGATAGTAAAGGAAGGCTTTGGAGCTTGGCTCTTATGAGTTTCTTTGAACAGTATTATCTAGTTTATTTAAGTATTCACAAGAGGATTTTATTAGAAAATAGGAAATATTTCTAAATATTTTTTACTTGATGTAAATATAATACGATAAAAATTACGGAGATCTTTGCTAAAGAAATGTTTACGTTAATGCTGTCAGAGTTTATAGTAAAGTTCTAAATCCATCAAAAGATCTTTCATAATCAATTATTTGTAATAATATCTTGTGGAAATTTAATTTTTTATTGACATTCAAATTTTATATTATCTAGTAGGTAAGTAATGTTAGACTGCACAGCACTGAAACATCATGTAGTGTCTTGTAAACTTATACCACATTTGTGGACGTACTATATTCTGCTAATAAATAATTTGAATTTATAACAGAGATTTATAAAACTTTGCTCTTTGTACGTAACAATTCTGTTTTAATTCAATAAATTAAAATTTGATTTCATACAAACCTCGTTACCCTTTCCGTTGCCAATTTAGAAACCAATTCAGATAGAACAATATAAAGGATTCGTGATTCAACAATGAATTGCAAATAATTTTGAGTGCAAAATTTGAACAATCAGTGAAATGAAATCAGCGAAAACACTCCACACAAAATGTAAACGATGTAATGTATATCATGAAATATTGTGAGTTAGTAACAATACTAATGCTTACTAATTTAAATCCTGGAACTGCTGATGAGAGAACGTTTGATAAAGTGATTTTAAAACTGAATTATGTTATGATCACAAACAAAATAAAAGGAATGTACGTAAGTAACTATAATATTTGATAAAGTAGCATTCTGAAATATCAAGGCTAAATAATGTGTGATGTTTATGAAATCCCTTACTGCATGCTTTTTCATCGGACCCGTCGGAACAGTCGGGATTGTCGTCGCACATCCAGGTGAGGGGCACGCACTCGCCCTCCTTCCCACGGCAAGTAAACTCTTCCGGACCGCACGCCTCCACCTCTGTCAACCCAAGTCATGCACATGCTGAGTACGATGCTATTCGGCAATCAATGGTGATGATTCTGAAAAATTATGCTGAAAGAACAATAAATATACGTTGGTCTCACAATGCACACTCGTCAATTTTCTATTTATAAAGAAGTAATAATTATAAAATTTCAACCAACATGTACCTGCTTTAGCTTTAGATCTTTTAAGTTCGACCAATCAATTTAAGTACCGCTTTAAAAATGTATTTTTCGTTAAACTAATCAACTTTTTCTTTGCTACTGAATTTCGCTTCGTTATTTTACCCTTGAGTTCCGGCAAAACTTTGAAGTTAAATGAATTCTTTGAATTTAAGGACTTTACGTTCTACAATTTTTAATTGGCTTTCGTTTTTCCGTCTTTCGCAGTAGACCGCGTCTCCTTATGTTTTAAGTTAATTTCTTCTATTTCAATGAGGTCGTACCCCATTCACGTCATATTTAATTGCTTTGTATTATTATTTAGTGGTATACAATATTGTATTTCAGTTACTTTAATACATAGAAATGATCGTTACGAAATTAAGAGAACGAATGTTGTGTGCAATGGTTATGAATGATTCCGACATCCTTCTGGACATTACATTCGCAGATCCCCGAACAGTGCTGCAATCTCTTCTTCATGGATTCTTCATGCCCCTCTTCTGACACAAAACCATGCTCTTACCACAATAATGCTCATCAGAGCCATCTTGACAGTCCGGCGTATCGTCACACTGCCAGGATCCGGGTATGCAATGACCGCTCGCACACATAAAGTTGTGCTCTGGGCAGGTCCGTTGAGCTATTCACGGAAAACTTGATTTATTATGGCTCCCGAACATTTAAAATGAAAACCTACCTTGGTTTCAAGATTCCGTTGCGTAACCAACGATGATTCATTACAAACCATAAAAAGTAATTTATAAAATATTTATATTCAAATATTGCAATTTATTCGTGATGGCTTTGCTAATTACAAACATAAAAAGTTTAATAGAATCGAGATATGTTATTAAGAATTCGAACAGGAGAAATATACATTTCCAAAATAATCTTAAGAAATTACTGTTTTCAATATCTTAAATTAAAATATTTATGTATTTTAATTAAACCAATAGCCTTGTTTTCGTAAAATACACTGATTGTCATATTCTATCAAACGAATTACATTTTAATAAATCCGAATAGCTGATAAGGTAAACATATTTTAACATAAAAATTAAACTACTCGAGTAGTAAAATACTACCAGAGTTTAATTAACGCTTTTCGGTTTTTAATTTAAGTTCCTCATTTTAATTTCGAACTAACTAAATAAACACTGAGTCCAGAATTGCGGTAAAATTTATAAAAAAGTGGAGTTTGGAAATTCTGCGCATTCAATAGCTAAAAAATTCGTTTCTAAATCCCAGATTTTGCTTTAGCATTTCGATGCCGGTTTTCGGGCTTAGGATTTTTAATTCTTTGAGAAAAGGAAAATAAATTACTGGACTTCTTGATTTTACCTTTTAAATTTCTACGATATGATTGACAATAAAACAATGATGCAATCATTTGTATCAGGTAAAATAGTGTATTTATCTAAAAATCATACTTTTTCTTTCGCTTAGTAACCCTTACACTGCGGTTTATTTAACATCTTCTGTAATTTATATTCTGTTGTGGTGTTATTTTTTAAGCACGACATTCAGCCAGAGCTTCTATTACAACTAAAACTCACATAATTATTTCCTGTCTTGCTTTCTTGATTCAGTTAATTTACTTTGCATTAAATCTATAGTCGATTTAGAATTCAGGATCCTAATAAGGAAACATTTTTTTAGCAAGCTTGCGTTGCTTCCAATTTCACGGACTACCTACCTCAATTCTACAAATGTCTAATTCTACGGAATGTCCATCTAACACAATGATTGTTTTGGATCTAACCCAAATCAATGTAGCTGTTTTTAATTAGGTAGCAAATTGTTTAAGAATACAGTGAATTTTCGTTTCATGTCAATTTGGGCTACCAATACGTGTATTACTTATTCTTGTCTTGTACTAAGTACTATCTATACCAAGAATAATTATTTAATATTTATTATAATTATTATAAGCTGGTATCCGCGACATTCTCCGCTGAAATATTGAACTTCCAAGATTTATCTATCTAACAAAAAAGAATTCTGTATTCAGTATCAATTTCTATACTCATTCATTCAAGTTCCTCATTTTATATCATTAAGTCACAGTTAGCTTGTTATTAAGTGGATTAATTTTTATTATAGTACATCTTTTTGTCATTATTTATTTTCTTTTTGCAACTGTTTTTTGTTGTCAATCTATGAGAATTTTAGTCAAATACACAAATGCTACCTGTAGTGTTTGTATCTAATTAGTAAATACTTAACATTTGCTGTCTCACGTACACTGAGAGAGAGGTAACTGTCAACTATCAGTCGAGTAGAGGGCTCGGTACGGGTTAGACGTGTGCTCGCGCTCGTGTTGGTGTATTGGCGAGCCAGTGACAGCGAAGTGCAGCCCTAGGTGTTCCTTTGGCGAATACCATTCGACACAGAATACTACACTACCCATTGGTTTGAAATAGAAAACCGAAGTATTAGTGAAGTTGAAGAAAAGGCTAATAAGATATAAGTTATACTTCAGTACAACGTCTGTCACCATAGGTTATCAGAACTTACGAGTATTACCATTTAAATATTTTGACTCTTAACGTAGTGCTCCAATAAAGCATAATTTCAAGTGATCGGCAAAGGTTATCGTATTTTATTTAAGATCGGGCTCAACTTTCTTTCAATACTTTCAAAGCGATATCAATAAAAAACTTTTCCTCTTTCATACTTCGACCGGTTTTTCTAAACCGATATGTTTTTTAAAGCCGTGTGGTAACTTAAAATTAAATTTAAAACCAACTTTTTTATGCAATATACTAGTATTTTCATATGTATACAGTTCCACAACACCTTTATTAAATGTAAATATGCGAGATGTCTATCCGACCTAAGGATGATATATTACATTTTGAGAGTTTTACCACCTTTGTTCGGTGTAGAAAATAGCGCACCAACGTAGAAATAGGATATGAATTTATTTATACTCAAACCGGGTCGAGTGAAAGCGTCTGGAAAAGTTTATGCTCAGCAATAAACCCGCGAGTCGACGTGACGAAGAAGAAATATCACTCATAAACGGTACAAGTAGATACGCATACAGATCAAAAGGTATCAGCCACGGCTCATTTCATCCCGAGCGTTTATCGGTTCATCTTTTCTCGACACGTTCACGATATCACGTTCACCCCACAACTCGCTCCATTATACCCCAAACAGTAAATAAATTAGAGAGAACGCTGGCATCCTTAATTCGCACCCATCTACGTGTTTTAAATACTTCAACCGAGCGCCTAAATTGTTTTATTTCCATCCACGTTTCGCATTACATGCTCGTCCTAATTGACTCACAGCTTTAAAACCGATGTCACGATGTTCTACTATGAGAGTTATTTACAATTCATAACTGAAAGAATTGAAAGAAAGTGCAGAGATGATAAAATTTATCCGTGAAACTTTGAAGCGTCATTAAGATTTTAATCCGCAAAATTCCCGCTTGGACAAAATACTACCCTACACTTGCTATCTTTTAACTTTATTCATAAATTGTAAGATAATAATTTTTGGACGTTAAATTCTCTGTCTATTTGGTCGTATACTAAGTATGTTATCTCGTCTTTGTCTGATAAGTCTTATGGTTCTTTAAAAAAATATCTGGTGGCTACCTGGAGTGATTAATAATCCATATGTTACTTTTATATTTATTAGAACACATACATTTTTAGCAAGAACAAAAATCACTATTTTATACCATTTAATAAACGTAGAACCGATGGGTTATTTGTGCGAATATATTATGTACGAATGACGTAGCTCAACTAAAACAATATATACGTGAGCGAAATCACGTCCTAGCTTGGCGTGCACATAAACAAAGAACATGGCTGCAATTTTTTGCGAGCTCTACGTGTAATACAATTGGACCCTTGGGTCGAGCCCAAAATAGTCCCAAAATCTGCCTTTGTCACTTCGTTTTTTCATTGTTCTCTATGTGTAAATACAATGGCGAATACAATGATATCTGCCGACGAGACCCGAAAGTAAATTTGCCAAAGTAAGAAATGTTTACGTATTTTATCATACAAATTACACTTGCCCGCCGCGCCTTGTTTACTAACATGTACGACGGAAAAATGAAATGAGAGGCTAAGTAAACTCTCGTTCTAAATAATTGTGTAAATAAGATTATAAGCATATTGCAATTTGAATATTAAGTTATCCGTTCTTAGGTGAAATATATCTAGGACAGAATTTGGATGACGTCTAAATACTCATAGGGTCCAATTTTGCATGCACAGAAGTTTATAACTCGTCGGAACGGTTATAAATAGGTAAATATGAATATGCAATATTACTTTGCTTGTTCGAAGGCAGATTGACAACGGATCGCTATACAGAAACCCACCGGAGAGAGAACTAAATCCTTTATTACGAAAATATAATTTTATTTTCTTATCTTCTGAAGTAATGTTTTAATTCAAAATGACATAATCTATCCCATAGAAACGTGAAACATCGTATAGGGTTTCCTGAGTTCCAGGGTTCATACTTTATATTAAAATTCAATAGACAATGTCGCGGCTAATACTTTAACCTACATTAAAATTGATTTTTGTATAATGAGGAAGAACTTATTTTAAAAATGTGAATGCGATAAATTAAGAAAAAAGTTGAGGAATACGAAGATCGACTCATTTTATACACTTTATTCCTTCCGATTATTGTTCTATATTATTTATTGTCTATCGGCCTATTTTAGGGAAGGTCTATGTCCAACAGCGGATGTCCAATGGATGTTGGACGGATGGATAGATTGTCTGGCGGACTTACTGCACGTGCCAGGTTCTTCATCGGAGCCATCGGAGCAGTCCTTCTCGTTGTCGCAGCGCCAGGACATTGGCACACATCGACCAGTCTTGCATCTGAACTCTGATGACGTGCACGTACGGCTTTCTGTTGACAAATAAATCTTCTTTAAGTATATATTTTACCCTTAAATAGGCAACACCAGGTTGATAAACGGTTACCGTTGGCCTATGATATTAAAATCATAAGTTTATATAATTTTAATGAAGTTTTGTTCATTGATGAGGACTTTATATCATTGATGATATCACAGTTACAAATTTAGGTAAAGATAAAGATGCAAGAGCGATCATTCTCCACCTACAAACTATTTTATGCTGTTCTAAGTTGCTTAAAAGATAACTTTTAATTTATATTTTTCAATATTTGGATAAAAATATATAAAAGAAATAGTTTATAAAAAGGGCAAATGTATCGGACCGGTTCTAACTCTCTAAAAAAGCAAGTATATTTTATGAAGTAATTTTTAATATAAGTATTATCTTAGCTTAGTATCTACTCAACCATCTTCATTTCAATTGCGATATTAAAACTTAATGTTTGTTTTAACGAATTTCTGTCCAAAATATCAGATTTCCACAATTAGCGAGGTTGTACAAATCAATCAGTTTCATGTTGCATATCAGTATAAACAGAATATTTCAGCCGCTTCTATAAATTTATAAAAAAATAACACTACATTATATACAAACTGCGCTGAGTTCAGAGAGTTATCGTATTGCAAAATAAGCGAACTGCGTTTCATATTTCATTTCATATTCTGTGACCAATTGAGCGAAAAATTTCATGAAATTGTAGTAATTAAATACTTTACTGAACAATCGAGTCGTCATAATGACGTAATTGTATGACGTTAAATCATTAATTCGTCGAAAGCACGGGATTAAATGACGTAGTATAAAACTTAAAAATGATTACATAAATGCGTATGTAATTTTCTCGTTTGTTTTGCTGAATGGCTATCTATTTGTTATGTAAACTTGTAACATTATAGAAACGCCAAATCACATAATAACCTAATAGAGCTTTGAAATCAATGTTCTTCAAACATAATAATAAGACTGTTATCAATATTTGATATTTGCAGAAGAAAGAAAATTTGTGGTCTGCAATCTATTTATGAAGTCGGTATGAATTTATTTTCGACGGCTTCTCGACACCGGCTTCAAAAACAGAATGTATACCCTTTATTGTTATACGATTTTGCTGATATGTTTTTAAATAATATTTTCCAATAACGTTGAAAATATTCTTAATACTCATAACAACTTGATACTCATCATTTATTGCGCATGCAATGCAATAACATTATTTAGCCATTCTAGAACATAATTTTACATACAATAGCAACGTTATAGTTATTGTTAGTTCTCGAGGCTTGGATGCAAACTTATTGGCCAAGTATAGACGAGTACTCTGTGAGTGGGTTAGTAAACTTGTCTAGCATACCACAAAACGGCTATACGATGTGGTTGTATCATAACAACCATCTTGACCTATACTCGGTTTCGCGTGGATCGATTCTCAAACATCTTCAACCTGTTGGACGAATACAGGATAAAAGTATGTCAAGAATGTGCCTCAAACTAAAAAGCGACTCGTATCTAGCAGTGACAGGACTGTGGCTTGAAATTCTACAGATTTCTATAACATACTGTCAACTTTTACATAAAAATGGTTCTGATTTGTATCATATTTAAAGTAGTATGTCGTCACTACTGTTCCGGGACATTTCTAAGTTTCTACTAAACCAAACTAGAAATTAAACAACCACTAAAGTTCCCAGTCACGAGTTAAGCAACAATAATAACAAAGTTTAAAACAGGTTTCTTGTACACTGAATTTATTGCTCGTGTATTAAATATTAAAAACCACCTGCGAAATTGGTGATTCTCAGTATTATTACAAATTTATTAAAGTTCCAAACCAAATTTAATTTGTTTATCTACATCAACACCTATATTATAAAGAGGAAAGATTTGATTGTTTGTTTGTATTGGACAAGCTCCGAGAATACTGAACCGAATAGTATTTCGAAATTTAAAATAATTTTACACAAAAAATATATCCGGAATTCTTTCACCAATGTGTAGAATAGAATCTTAGAGAGCAATATACACTACATTTTATTCCGTTAAACAAAAATGTTATGAACGATACCGAAAGGCTAACATTTCAGGCTTTAGAAGTAGCCCTAGGGCAGTTCTGTGTCACCAATAAGTACCTTTTATGCGTTTTCATGAAAAAATGAAAATTTATCATTATGTAAAATACTTACCGAAGCGAAGCGAGGGCGGTTTGATAGTATTAAATAAAACTATAAAAGTTCAGAATTTTTTTTCACATTAAATATGGTAAGTGGAAGTCAAGTCCGAGGTAGAGAACATACAAAGTTAGATTAAAGCTATTAATTCTTTCCTTAAATACTCCCATAGGACACCGGAATGTCTGTTAGCAAACACGCAGGTTTCAAATGGTGGTTTCGATAGTCAATCAGGATAATAATAAGTATTCTCAATCTTAGCTTCTCTCGTAGCTTCTTGAAATAAGATTTAACAAGACAAATACTGCTAACAAGGGTCGTCTATGATCTGCTGTACTATCTACGACGAATTAGTATTTCGAAATTAAAATATATCCCGCATTGTTCACCGAAAACCATTTTCATTCAAAACCCTTTCCACATAATAATCTTCATATAATGTATCAGAACTGCATCGAACACAATGCTACATACCTCGTATTAATAAATGGTCAATAAATAAAATGTGGTGAAGAAATTCTTAAGTTAATAATTCTAAATTTCTAAATTTCTCTTAATTTCTAAATGGTTTTAGAAGTGAGTTAATTTCTAATTGACCCAATGATAAGATAAGATGATATCATCAGTCGAAGTTTCATTACATATTGGTACTCTTATTGATTTATGGATATGTACATATGTATATAAGCGTTCAAAAGCATATGTAAGTAAACAATATAAAAAAGATAATGTTTTAGTGTAGTCATCCTTTCCTGGGTACAAATTCTTTTTGCACAGAAATTCTGAGAATAATTGCACCCACGATATTCCCTTGGTTCATTGTTATATTCAGTAATGTGAGGCACTTCTTACCGCTTTTTACTCCAATTCCCGTTTTAAGCACCCGCTTATCGTTCGTGCTTGCTCATTATCATTTTATGAGGGTCATTAGGGATTTGCCTACATGCAAATAATGCCTGCAATTTATGAAGTAAAAAATCAGCAAAAATAAATGGTTAGCATCATTAATATGACCCGGGTAATTTCAAAATTATATCTAACTAGCTGCAGCCGGGGCGCCGTACTAAGCATATTGAAAAAATATAAAGAAATTCAGCATTATACATCAATTATCTGTCCAATCGATCAGCAAGAATTAAACATTTTCGATTGTAAATCATGAACCATATGTCCGATCGATGTAAGTTTTGTACCAAAACCTTCTTTAGAGAATTTTGATTTTCGAATTTTGCTGAAGATATCAGTACTCCATCTCCTACCATTTCAGACTCTATAAAATACAAGTAAACAAACATACAAACAAACAAAGATTGATTTATATGTATTGTATGTATAGATTTAACATGTCAAATAATACACAAATATCGACTTTTGATTTGGGATACGTCAAAAGTTAT
Source organism: Carystus phorcus (assembly GCA_018248895.1). Taxonomy (NCBI): domain Eukaryota; kingdom Metazoa; phylum Arthropoda; class Insecta; order Lepidoptera; family Hesperiidae; genus Carystus; species Carystus phorcus. The sequence continues at coordinate 20,943 of DWJN01000268.1, forward strand.
TATAAACGTCCACGTCGAATATTGCAACTAATGGGAAAGTACTCGGTTCACCAAAAGCGCTGAATCGTTATTCATTTCGGAATTCCGGATCAAAACAATTACGGTATTTTTAATTTGGCGGAAATTGTCCATAGTTAAGTTTTTATAAACAAACTCATTCGAAATAGCCCCAATACCTTGTAGTACCAAATTATAACGTGTTCCCCTTTTCAATCCACCAAAATAAAAATAATTTCCCTAAATGTCAAGAATATATACAGAAGTTATGAAATAATATCCACTAACTGACATGAAAGTATGGACAGTAATAACGATTTCAAATGCTTCAAAAAGGAAATGTGGTATATAACAAATGTAGCATAGATAAGTGGTAAGAAGATCAGTGCACATAAAAATATTTAAAACCTTGTCAAATATATTTCTCGCGTCTAGACAGGAGCTTCCAAGTACATTGACTTTCTAAAGGCGTTCGATAGGGTCAGCAGCGACATACTGTTATAATTCTTCGTCCTTTGTCTTCAGCTGGTTATATGTTTGCTATCACTATCGATTAAGTATTCTTTGTAATCAAAAAAAAGGAGATTTTCAATTACACTACTTTTTGTGCGTTGTTTTTAGCATTCATTAATACTCGTTAGAGGCCTTCGGGCAGTATAAAAACACTATAGTGTATAAAAAACATGTTACAGTTGGTATAAATTAATAAGTTTAATGAATGGATGGCAAACAGTGAAAAAGTAAGAATTTTACATATTTGATGAAAACAAAATGTTACCGAATTATCTCCTTAAGTAACACGTTCAAGGTTTATTGTCTCGATGTTGTAAATTTAGAGAAATATATTAAAAAAATTCTTAATATAAAAATAAAGCAATATTCATTTAGGACAAAATATAAAACTGACCTAAATAAAGCAAACGGAATTGCGGCCAGAAGCCGCAACTTTATTAATACAATGGAAAGCTTAGCCTCAGTATCCGATAAGCACGTAGAATCAATGCAATTACGACATAAAGGGGATTACTGAGTGTATTTGTAGTTAATTAATCCGGAGATACAATGACTAATGATAGATATACCTATACAATTTCTCTTTAGATACGTTATAGCCTTGAATCGATTGATACCCGAAGACTCTTCCATGATGGAGTGATAATGATGAATACACTCGTCCGATTTCACATCTATTAGATCTGACGTAGTAATTTTTAAAATAATATAACGAAGTATATTTCCAATTTAAGTGTTTATTTAATAGAGTCCCAAAATGTATGTCTGTTTAATCGTGAAGACATTACGAATGCACGAAAATTTGGGCATGTCATAACTTCACAAATTTTCCGAACTAATCAGGTTATTTCCTATATCAATAGGGAGGCTTGATTCAGTTAAATAAATATTGGGTTTAATTAATTAGAAACCTTTACTTGAAAACGGAGCTTCTGATTGTTCGACGTCATTAATATTTAATTTTAATGTGACTGAATGTACATATAAATAACGTATATATATTCCAAATACTACGAGTAATCAGATATTTTATTTTTGAAATTAGAATTATGCATACAGTCTTACGTTCTTTAGCAACTAAAAATAACATTTATCCATTTCCCTCAAAAATCATTCTAATATCATTAGTATCAGAAATACGTTCGGGAAATTCTTTAATTTAAGATTAGATTTTGTTTCTATTCGGCTTCTAAGCCTTAATGATGAACATGATGTTAAAGCAAAGGCTAATGCTTTGTCTTTTATGTAAATAGCCGATAAACGAGTATATGAGCCTCTTGTTGGTAAATGTTTAGCGTTGTCCACAGACATTAGTAATATCAAACGCATCACGGATTTCTTGTTAACCAAGAAAAAAGATAAATAAAAAAATAACTAGCCAGACAGACTTCAAAAAAAGCTAATACCAGAGATACCTAACATTTAACAAGTAAAAAAATATTAATAATCTATACATATAATAAAACTACAAATGATCGTTGTCTGTACATGGCATTTGTATACACAAGAAAACCCAAAGCAATGTTTTTGATATTGTCTGTTTGTGCAAGCCAATCTCAGAAACGATTTAACAGATCTAAATGTAGTTTTAAGGATTAATATAATCTTGAAAACTTGTGATGGGCTTTACTTTACTAAATGCTATTTTTATTGATTTTTTGACGTGACACCGTCTTATAATTCGATAGAGCCGGCTGCACGCACCATAAAACATGACTCATGCGGCGTTACCTCGCTCTGGGGCGTTCCATTTAAGACCTGAAGTGCATATACATTGTAAAAAAAAATGACATAATTGTATTTATGCATACAAATAAATGTAACTTGATCAATTCCATTGTGATTTCCAGTTACAAAATATCTATCAAACAAATAAAATTAAAGTTTTCTTTTGAAAAATGCAACCATTCCATCAGTATTTTCTTATGATTTATGATTCTTATTGTTGTCACGTTCAATTATCGTCAGTAAACCGACTTTACAGACAACCGATTTTTTTTTCATTCAAATTGGTTAACGTATAAAGAAGTTAAATCAATGACTGTTAGGCGAACCGAAGTTGACCTGGCCACCTAGTATGGATAATATAATTCTTGCTGCTTATAATTCTTCCTTAATCAACTCATCATCCTGATCAGCTGGCATGGGACTGGCGTTAATATTTTAAGACGTTCTATTATGACCAGCAGATTACAGATACTGCTAACGGGTAGTATTTCGAATCCATTTATTTATCTAAACCCTCTTAATATTCCTTCTCATAGTTACTTCATGTAATGAACTGGCATACTTGTACCAGAAATACAGACTTTAGTTAACTTTCCGTTAAATATATATGAACAGAATATAAATCGTAATACAAAATATACTGTACCTAATAAATAATTTAACTCATCTTCTTCATTTACATAACATAGCACCTTTGCGCCTTTTTCTTCAAATACTCCAAACAATGCGCACTTTATACTAGATGGAGAAACATTAGGCCAAATTGTCCCCAAGACGGCAATAGTATGAAAGCGCCAGGAAATTGTATTACCGGCGCGCTAGAAGCAATGGCGATGAGTGCAGTGTTACTGACGTCACGTTGCAATCTTGGCACGAATTGGCATCCTTATATGCCAGTACAATATAATAAAACCATGTAATAGAGTTACACTGAATTTCGGACAACAAAATTAATTTATTTAAATTAGTTTGCCGCATCTAATATAAGGATAACAAATTAAGATAACAAGAAAATCGTTTTACTTAAGCAGAGATCTTAACTTTTGTTAATTTTGTGAACTAGTTTCGAAAGGAACTTGTATTTTGATGGTTTATATTTTGTAAAGAGACAACAAAGCCTAACGAAACTTAGTTACATTTAAATTTTACGCTCCTACGTTAAATAATTTAATACTTAAAAATAGGTATTTTAACATAATTTAACCTAATATTGCAGTTTACAGAGTGAAACGAGCTTCCAACATTCATTAAGTAGCTTCAGATCTTAAATACTAACAACCTTTAGTTCTAAATGTGGTATGTGATAACTTGCTGAGCACATAATATTGTTAAACATAACAGGTTATCTAATGCGATCTATGCCATGAATTTTGATGGGCATCCTTTCTATGTGTTCGTACGTCATAAGTCAAGTCATTAAATCAAATACTAGTCATTGATGTTTTAGTAACTACTGAAAAACTGCTTTGCAAAAAGCCGTAAGTATTATACATCTACGGCCAAAACCGTAGTCAATTTGCCCTTATCATCAGCGTTTCGCGGCGAAACACATTGGTGCTAAGTGCATGTTTCCTTTGTGGGAGGGAATTACAACACATGTTTAAAAGATAGACCGTCATATATTGTGCTCTTGAATTGTTGCTCAGCAAAATTATCTTAGAAACAATATGTCTCTGCAACGTAATGCCGATAGCTATGCTAATATTATAAAGCTGAAAAGTCTGTTTGTTTGGTTGAAAGCACTAACCTCAGGAAGTCGTTGTTCGAAATGAAAAAATCTTTTTGTCTCGGGTAGTCCATTTACCGAGGAAGACTATCGGCTCTGTTACGAGTACATAACGCTACGACCAGTAAGAGCTGAGCATGGATAAGAAATGCTACAAAAACGGGATAAATGTTCCAAGGTGATACGAAATTCGCATACTTCACCAGTTATTAATATGTAAATATTAATGTAATTGTTCGACGTGTTTTTCCCCGTATACTAAGACACCAGAATTTGTTACTTATTTGCGCTATATTACGGATATGAACAACAGTAATTTCCGATGCTTTCGCATTTGCAATTTTATATGCTACTAAACTGATTCCCGTTTAAAACTATCTTTTATGTGGCAGGAATAACATTTTGCTTTATTCTTTTTATTGCCGCAAAGACTTTAAACAGACATTGTTGCTTAGTCAAAATATCTTAATAACATAGTAATGAATCGATTTCATGTATGTATACCTTTTTTTAAGTACAATACTAGGTACAATTTTGATATTAAGTAACATACATAATACATATTTTAATATTGGAAGAAGTGATTTTTTCATATAATTCGGCCAATTCTAGTTTATGGCGCAAGTGCATTTACGTTCAGTCGACGTTTACTCGTTCGAATTGCGAAAAAGTCGTTCCTATGTGTCGTACTATGAGCTCAAGTAAATTCCGTGTAATTCAACTTCACTTTCTTAATAGCTAAGTTAATAATTTAGCCGATCGAGCGAGGACGCCGTGATTCGATCGATGTGCAAACGGACTAAACATCTATGTGACAATTTATATTCTTAGTTAAAGATTGTGACTGTTTCTGATGTTTTTGCTGATCTTTCTGCGACATAGGAACCTAGCGCATGGTGTTAAGTTTAAGGGCTCATTAAAAACTTGTCTGTTGTCATAGGAATTTGCGTGCATCACGTAAATATCTCGTAAGGCCATGGCACGTCTTTATACAACCTAAGGGATGCCTTCCCAAAAAGTTTGTGTCAAGTAGCACGACGCAGTTTAAATGGAATAGTTTCTGCAACGTTGCAATTACACGCTACAACAATCGCATGACAACTTCCTCTGTGTAATTCGAGCGGCGTAAACGTTACCGTACATGAGAAAGACTAAACGAAGCAACTCTTGCTAACTTCCCGTTAGAGTTGGTTTTATTATCCTGTTTTAGTTTTTTTTTTCTTTCTCTGGAGAAATTGTACAGGAGACAATAAATATATTTCTTCTTGTCGTTGCAAAGAAGTCGAGTATTAATTATTCCACGAAGTGTTAAGAAATTAATAGTGCATAATCTACACAGTAAAATTATTTTACGTTATTATTATACAACTATATTTCGTAAAGTTAATGTTAAAATAAACGAACAATACTATACACTAATAATAGATGATAAATTTTACTTGAATTTTCAACGATACCCACGTAATAAATATAATTTTTAGCAAGCTCTATGATTTGAAGTTACCCATCTCAGGTTCTAAGGCATCAAATAGCGACTCTTAACATCGTAATAAAATTTAAACGCCTTTCAGGAGACAGGCATAAAGTGAAAATCAAATTAGTCGGGTTATTAAACGATTTGATTTTGTCATAAAAGTTGCGAAAGGTTTACGATCGGCTCATGATATCGAAGTAAAAGCGCAAAGTTTGCTTGTTTAAGACTTGTGCCCGTCTTCCAAATAAAGTACAAACCTTTTATTTTATTGATTAAAGCAATTTTTACGCAAATGGCCGACACACGATCAGACGAGTCATGTAATGGCAAATGGTCGCCGTCGTCCATAGACACCAGTAACAACAGAAGTACAACCAATACATTGCCGGAGAAGGAAAAAGGAAGATGAAAGAAAAGTACTTGCGCTTAACTTTCGATGAGCAGTTTTGTAGCTGGCTTGAGATAAAGATAGCTAGCCAGAAAAGAAACATAATAATATCAGTAAGAATACTAATAACGTAATATAATTCTGTCTGCATACTTATATGATCTATAACCACGACCACTCTACTAGGAATCTACCAATAAGAATAATTCTTATGCATAGTCCTACTAC
>DWJN01000269.1:0-26991 GCA_018248895.1 Carystus phorcus
TACACTAAGGGCCTCAACTTGCCGCCCCGGGCCTCGACTTGCCGCCCCGGGCCTCTGACAGGGTTAGTCCGCCACTGAACTCAATAAATTTCTATGACGCTCGAGTAAATCCCTATTTAGCATCGTGGCCTCCCCTACTATTATACGTATTTTTTAAATGAAAAGAAATTATTTTAGTGTTAGACAGGTTTTGGGACTACACACACATGCATGATATATACATACGTATCATTCGTATTAGTGTGTGTAACATACTTGTATGCACTAATGTATTGTACCGTCAGTCACGGGTTGGTCAGGCTACGGACAATCGCATATAATATATTATTATGTAATTCAATAACGTGGAAACCTTCATGCGTTTATTAGTGCTTCAACAAGGCCAAAACCCGAGGATATGATACCGTGGGTATGATTGGTAATTATTAAACTACCAAAAATGGTATCTAGACCGTATTTGACGCATCTGAACCATCATATTTACCATAATTACGAAAGTCTGAATGATTAAAATACAAATTTAGTGTCGTCACTTTGGCGATAAATTTAGAAAATGTTTCTGCTTTCAGTAGAATAGACGATAGTGAATAAATAAATGGGATTGTATTGTTACCATTGTAATGGTGCTGCTTCCCAACAGCTATGCTTGGATGTGCCGCCGACTGAATCCTAGTCTTCAACACGGAAGCAGGGTTGGCAGTGACGCCGCTTAAAACTCCACTCACAGACGACCAAAATATGGTCTTTGTAATACTGATGTCTCCGGACGCTGATCTCGTCCACCCTGATGCTTCAGCTATGTGGAACATTCCTAACCTGTCGGTAGAATACCATAATAAGGTGTGCTGACAATTTATATACCATTATAAATAAGCAGCGTAGAACTATAAGTAACAGACATAAATAGACGTTCGTTTTTAACTGACTTAAAAAAAGAGATTCTCAATTAGATTGTATGTTTTATATGTATTAATTAATAACTATTTACTGGGTGTATCGGTTTTATAAAAATTTCAGGTACATTAGAAAGCTGATGCTCGTCGTGTGTCCCATTTAAATTTGAGCGAGATCCGAGGAGTAGCTTATGAGTTATCCCTAATAATATATAATATTTAATTTACTTCGATTACGTTGATGAGGTTCTCATTTTGTTATTTGTCGATGTATAATGAACAAAATAAAGTGTATAATATGTATGTAAACTTCTGAGGTTTTAATCACCACATTTTAAACATTACGAAGAGAAAGTGTATAAGATGGTATGTAAGATCCCGGAGTTTTAATCTCTCCGTTTTAATTTAGCGAAGTCATCATTAGTTTCGTCAGTCAACGGAACTTGTGAAACATCACAGCAGATGTCTCATTAAAAGACGATATCAACGGTTATTATTAAAACATTGCGCACCTCACCGAGTTCATGCTGAATCCTAAGACCATCGCGGGGACTAGTCCCTTCTGTAGCGCCAGGACGCCATCGTTCCTGGCGATGACGTAGAGTGCGTGGAAGATGCCGCGGTACCGCGCGGTGTGTTCCGTGCGCGCGCGTAGCTCCCCCTGTAGTTGCATGCGGGTTTTAACTACGTCCATCGGATTGGTTATGATGGTCGCCCCGGCGCCGGCTAGACCGCCGATTATGAAGGAGTCCATCTCCTTCTGTCTGTGAGTCGAGAATTTAGATCGCACTATGAATTAAAAGGGTTCTAATAAAGTCTGTAAACTGTTGTGAAGAATGTGATTAAGTCAAATATGAAGACGAATTTCTAAGCTTTGTTAACCGGCTAATATATTTATACCTTGTTACCAGGATATATTTAGAGTAACCTTTTTTTCTAAGTAGATATAACTCAAAGGTGACTGACTGACTGACATATCAACGCGCAGCCCAAACCACTGGACGGATCGGGCTGAAATTTGGCATGCAGGTAGATGTTATGACATAGGCATCCGCTAAGAAAGGATGTTGATCAATTCTGCCCCCAACGGATAAAATATAGCATGAAAGATTCTTAACGCGAGCGAAGCCGCGGGCAAAAGCTCGTCCTAAATAATTTCCCTCATCCATTTTTTTTATCCTTTTTAAAGGCGGTTTTACATTTTTGTTAAAAGATTTTTATCACAATATTTCTACTCATTACTCTGTAAATCCATACGGAACGAAACTCAGTGTATTTTAATATTCAAAACCATTACATTTGTAACTACACCTCGCGAAGTGTCTTCTTTATGCTTTGAGCTAAAACACCGCGTAATTTTAGATTCCTTCCCAGTCGCTTTATCATACTACACTTTGTTTGAATTATTCGTTTTTCTCCTTTGAGCCGCATGCAGAAACAAGCGAGCGGAGTGTCGATTTACATACGAATTAGAATCGCATGAGCCCCATTCGAGAAATGTGATTCGTCGGCTATACCAAGCGATTTCATATAACCATAGTAGAATTTATTTACATCTTTGGTCTGATTTTTTGAGGTAAACTTCTGCGTGTATTTAAAATTTTATTTTTAAAATATTTTTTCGGTATCTATGTATATAGGTCAATTATTAAAATTATTTATTTACGAAAAATCAAATGAATTTTCTGTGCTTATTAAACTGCTAAGTGACTGTACATGAAGGACCAGATCAGCGCCGATGTTTCTTACCTCTTTTCAAATTTCCTTCTAATATACCTTTTTAGGAAAAATAAAACAAGTGTCGATTTCCATAAAGGGATTAGGAACGCATGAACTCCATTCGACTCCGATCCTGACATTAAGTACACATGGCGCAATGCGGAGACTAATCCCCTTATTCGGACGTCTTTCATGACACTGTTATTTACTATCCTGGAAATAGCGTATTATTTTTAGATTCTTGGTATTTGTTGCCCTTTGTAAATATGAGAGACGCGATATTTTTATTAGATCATATCGGAGTAGAGCTAGAAATATGGTATTCGTATTGAATTTATTTTTGATTCGAACCAAGTATTCAATTAAATGATAGCATTTCAATTTCATATAAGACCCAATATTTATGTACTCGTATGTACTTTAGTTAAAACAAAATTAAAGGTTATACACGAGTGTCGACTGAAATAATAATATACAATTTTAGCTACGAACTAATTGCAATTACGTTAAAGTAATTTGGTTCTGATAAAGGTCATATTAAAACATCGAATTAAAATGTGAACCCGATTCTGGTAAATAAACTAAGGATTTCTTACAGAAAGCAACATCGCGTTGAAAGGCGATGACGTGAACGGGATGTGGAAGAACAAGAGGAGAGGCTCGCTATACAAAGGAATGGGCGTGCTTTGTTGCATGTCACGACCGAATTACCTCTGAGGGTGACAGGCCTCGCCCGAGCGAGCGTATACCAACGAACGTTCTGAAGACCACGAGAACACCGTCGACGCGTAGTGTTAAGTGTTCAAACGTTCAGGTACCTAGTAGTAACGTAAGTGATTAGTGATGAATGACTCATTGTACAGTAGAAAAGAAGGGGTCCATTAGATTGTTCACTCACGACAAACGGCCAAGTGCTACGTGTAACGTTATATTATAGCTATTAATTATATGAACTTTAGCATCACTTATAGACGTATTTATATGTATAACGTAACAAACACAATTATGTAATGTAAAAATTATATAGAATTTATTATTATGAATTGCCTGGAATGGGATCAATTGCATCTAAGTAGATTAAATTCTCATTTTGTTTTACACCATACTTTCTGTAGTCGGATTTTATTCAAGACTATAAGTTAGTTTGATCGCTTTCGAATAGTTGAAGTGTAATCTTCAATATATTTAACTAATCAAATATTATTGTACTGTAAATATCTTCAATGCCGCAATATGTAAATTCAATTTGCAAGGTAGTGTTATATTTGATTATGTCACGCAAAATTCGTTTGACAGCCACTCAACTCAAATCAATTAAGGATATTTTTGGCTCGCTTACATCTTAGTAAGTCACGAAACGAGAGCAATTAGGTCCTTTTTTCTTTAGGAAAGAAGTAATTACGATATATACGTCTAAACGACAAAAGAAATCTAGATCAAAATAAATAATTGTGCGAAAATATCAAAGTAGGAGCAAATCACTACGTAACTTTTAAAAATCTTGTGAGCACAAAAGGACCAAATCTTTCCAAATTAAATAACTGAAAATGACTTAGGTTTCAAATATGGCTTGGAACCAAGATTTTAAACATCAACTAAACTTACAAGAATAAATACGTATTTAATTTTAACTTTTCTGTGTAATAAATGAAATGAAAGAATACAATGGAATGTTCGACCGTATTGAGAATAAATTAAAAGTAAATAAAACCTTTATAAAAACGAGTTTTATTTATATAGGCTAAAACATAAAATAAACTTTCCATTTAAAACTTTTACTATCAACTTACAACGCCATTATAAAATTTATGTATATTATATAAAAATAAATGTTTATTTATTTGTCCTTCATGGACTTTGAAATGGTAGGGGATAAAAGTTATAGCACATAACTAACCATGCATTGTCAACCAAATTAAACGTGCATACAAAATTTCAGCTCAATGGGTCGAAGATTTCTGTTTCAAAATTGAGTTGCAAAATTTCACTCGTACAAATATACACACCTACATAGTTTGCAAGTTAAAAAAACCTTTTAAAATATATAATTTTAACACAAAAATGTACTTAAATCGAATTCTAAAAAGCATAATTATTTTGTTTATTGTTTAAAAATTTAAAATTAAATTTTAATTAAAACATCCACATCACATGAGAACAAGCAGCAATGGCGTCACTTGTTTAATATTTCTGTTTAATCTGTGCTTGTTCACAGACATCACACTTGACACTTGTCTAACTTATCAGTTCACCGGTTTAACACGAGTTGAACATTATTATCATGTAACAGACGTTTTAAGGCGAAAATATTACGAAACGAATGCTTAAAACCATGATGATCAAATTACTGTTGTATTAATAAATTCAATAAAAAATTGGACCACGTTAGGTTTTGAGGCATATGCCCAAAAGTAGGAAAAATCTTACTCTATGCCTAGTTTGTAAGCTTACTTTGTCACTTCTAGTAGGTACTCAGTCAATACCAATTTTATGTTATTGTATATAAAAAATATAAAAACTGTTTTTTCTGTGATTTCCAGATTATGATACAATATCAATAATTATCTACTCAGCTATGTTGTCTTCCAAGTATCAAATTAATAGAAAGATTAATTTGGATCTCATTAGGTTTAGGTATCCGTAAGAAATAATAATTTATTACGACAAACCTAGGTACAACGCTTCAGGATATAAACCCTCTCACACACCCATATTGAGAACCTTAATATTTATTTTTAATCTTGATCTTATTTATTTTAAGAATCATACATAATTATAAAGTTCGTCACATATACGGGCTACTCCGCTCTGTCGGAATCCCGATTACGCGTGTATATTATTCCTTACAGGTTTTAGAAAAATATCTAGTCTTTAAATGTCTCATGCATTTTATTTTAACCAACTGTATAGTCATACAAAATTGACGGTCTTTAGTGCTAATGTTTAATAAATTCTGGATCTGTAAAACGTAGATACTTAAAATAAGTACGGTACATCAACTTAAGTATAAGTCTATTCATACATAACTTCCGTTTTTTATCAGATATGTATTTTTCTCTGACTGAAAAACAAATTGATATAATTGATTATATGTTTACCATTCTCCGATCTTCCTGACAATTTATCAATCCTTGTAAGTAAAATGCTGTTGGCTTAGAATGGAAGAAGTTTTCAAGAGCCTGCCCTACTTGCTCTTCAGCAGCTTTGCCACTGATAACATATCTTTCAGCAATAATTATTACTTGACAATCCCACTATACTCACAACAAAATCTTTTTGCTATGGTAGACACAAACATTAGAAAAGGGAAGGGGATCAGACCGGAATGGTAAAGTTTTAGTGGATAAGCCCGGAATTTAAAATAAATAATATTTGGCAGTGGATCGGTTTTGGGGATCAGACCGGAATAAATCGATTCTCCTTAGCTGCATCGGCAGTTACTTATGAGTCGACTTAATAATACAAACAATGATAACAAATACAACACATGGCCAACGTTCAAATTTTTTTTTTTTTATACTAAAGAGGCTTTAAATGAGAACCCGTAAATTGTTACCTTTTACTAAATTTTAGCTATAAAGTGCGATATTAATAAAAAGTGTATTTTTTATTAATTTCCCATGATCCCATGAGACATGTTAAACAAATAAATAAAAGTTTTAAATTTTATCAATAAACATAAAACCATTCACCTGGGCCTTTCTATGCCTAACACTTACCAAAAATTCAATCAAACATGTCCTGCGAAATCAATTTTCTTGCTATCAGTTAACAAATTTAATAAAAGTTCAAACAATGTTATTTAATATAATATTAAAATGTTATTAGCTACGTCATACATACTATTTCGATGTTTCTCAATTAAGTTATAACGAATTTTCAGCGTTCGATGTAAACCAGCCATATGTAAAGGTAATAAACCTTCAAAATAACATACTTAATTGCCCCGGGGCTTCAATAAACCAAAATATCATTTATTTTGTTACGAACACATCTACTTTTATTAGTAACTTTTACTGCATGAGGATGTTTATTGGAGCTAGTGTTGTCTTTATTACAAACATCCCCAACAGTATACATACCAGAATATTATTACATTTTACTTTGTTATGTATACAATTTTTGTTATTTAAGTATGTCATCGTAGTACTTATAATTAGTTTAGTTACATAGATAGCTTACTAAATCTAGTCAATTATAATATTTCAAATGTATCTCATAGTCTTACTTAAAATCATTATATTGAGTCGTGTAAAACCTGCGACTTAATATTGCCATTATCACAATGTATTACCAAAGAATATAAATTTTTATTTAATATTTCTCTTAATATTTCATATTTTTTTTGTGTTGTAAAGAGAAAAAAATATTTTTATATGGTCTTGGAATCATTAAAAAATGTAATTATGTTGTTATTGTTTTTTACGAGCAGATTGTTTTATTATACGAAATGTAATTAAAAAAATATTTTACATATACTCATGTATTTCAAATTTCTGATTACTAGATGTTCATGATTATCTGACGAAAATTTGCATAGATGGACTATGGAAAAAGTTATAATAGATATCGTAGTAACATTGTATTTAACTACTATATTATACTAATCTCAATAATCTCGCAATACAATGTACTTCATACATTTCATCTTCTAGTCACGCATACCTACGGAAAAATCCACGATATTTAATGTTTCCTAATAAATTTTAAAGACTATTTATATACTTAGATGTAAAGAATAAATATAATTTATTTGTCCTAAATAAAAGGTATATGATATAAAAATAAATGTGACCGTAAATAAGAAGTATAATTACGTGATATAACTAACAATCCAAACTTTTTAAGATCTTAAATTAAGAATAATCTATATTAAAATAATAGATATTAATAGGCTTTAATTTTCCATGGTTCTTGATAAATTAATTTTTATTAGTAAATAGATACACTTACTATACGGCTTTGGCTTTATGTAAAAGGCAGTTCATTTCTGTCCAAGTCTTGGGATCATTAATTCCCATAAACAAGACCCATGATCCATGTAAGTTTAATTAAATAATGCTATAATATGTTAATTAATGTATCTACTTCACGAATTATATTCAGAAAGTCGTGAAAGTCATGCAAATGTGATAACCTTCACATTGCAGAGCAACTTCAAATAAATAAATAATAGATTATATAAAAATTATAAATAGCTCTACATATATGAATGCCCTTGTGATATGTCAATCAAAACTTTAAAGATTTTGTATTTTATTTTCGTCACTGATTTATGTGTTAAGTTATTTTTAATATCTTAGCCGTTTTAATATTTCTGTGTGAAATTTATTTCAAACGATAAATTTAAAATTTATGTAAATTATTGTGATTACTTTCCCACTTTGTCATTTTTTTTTAATTCTGAATGTTTACAACACCTTATTGTTTTAATATATAATATTAAGAGTGCAGAAACGTTGAATATTCCTGGCAATTAAAGGCTAAAATGTGCCAACGTTATGCGTGTTCCAAATCTACACAAGGATAAAACTAATTATTTGTATGAAATAATAGTATATGTAGCTCGTATTTTATACAGTAATCTATAACAGTATGAAACATATTATCAATTTTATTACCTCCACGTTGTCTAATCGTAATATGGTTTATAATAATGAAACGTATTATCCCTATTCTAATAACGTGTTTTCCACAATGAAATAATGGCAGGACATATGTATGAGTTTAAAAATTATTACTAAAATACAAAAGATACTTTTGTTGAGACCTTCAAATTAAAAATGTCCAATAAGCTATAATTATGCCCTTATTTGTGGTATTGAGGAAAACACTTTTTGTTGTAAAAAAAAATATGATCTCATTAAAACCTATTTAGATAAGATTTATTCACAGATTTTAATGACACCATTAATTATATTCGATAGGGCACCATCACACCTAGTCTATCATAATTCGAAAATTCCGTTTTTCAACACATTTTATTATAAGTAGGAAACTGTATTTTGTATTTTCTCCGTATACTAGTGGACGCGAAATGGATTTAGTGACTGAGATCAATTTTATGTGCGCGATAACTCAGATAAATATGACTTCGTTCCACTCAAGTCGTCGCGGATGATGCGAACGTGCGTCGCGACACCTTTTTGCAATGATCACATTTCAAGACAAATAGAGCCAACGCACTCTCGCCTTGATCATGAAATAATTACTAATCTCCATGGGCGGAATAACTACTACTAACCAAGAGGCTCACTTGCTCATTTCATTGTAAAAAATACCTCATGAGCACACATCCGCAAATAAATCGTAGTTCGAATTGAAGTACCTTTAAACCAGCTAACACATAAAATTTTGTTCAGTCGTCGTAAACCAATTTCCCGTTGACTAGTATACGAAGATCCTTACTCAACATCGTTCTTATACAGACGTAACAATTACTTACGTATGATGCACTTGCTAAAGTGATGACTGTGATATACTTGTAAATTTAATTTATAATAGATAAACAACTATGCATTAGTAAAAGCATTTAAAATATATAACGCAGTTTAATTCATTTACCCTCTTCAACGGAATTAAATGTATGTGGAAATGAATAATTGGGTAAGTTTTTTTTTACATTATAAGTTAATGCTTGACTACAATCCCACCTGATGGTAAGCGGTGAAAAGTAAAAAAAGAACAAAATAAAACACCATCTCTACTGATCCATACATATTTATTCTCTTTCCTGGGTAGTCACTACTTCCATTTACTATTACTTGATTTTGCTATCCTCCAATAATCAAAATTCATCCACCCGACATTCTATTATTTTTCTTCCAGTGTTGCAAGCCCAAACCGAAAACCAGATCAAAATAACAGGCTAATAAAATAAATATAACTTAAGTATAATGCCAAAAACTATAACTGAACAAAGTCTACGAGTATACTACTTAATGTACTAATAAACGAGGAAACAGTTTTTTGTTCCGCATATTGCAAAAATTACAAAACAAGTAAACATGAAACTGATACCGATCACGTTACCATTTCATTCAATATAATAATATTAAGAAATTTAACACCAGTTGTTTCGAGTGGGAGTACTAAGGTAGAGGTTTCACAATACTTGCTTTAATTGTTTGAATGTATGCTTAGTTCTGTTAATCTCAAAAACGGCTTAACCGCTTTTTAAAGCTTTTTCGGTTCGTTTTAAGTTTTAAGTAGGGTACACAACGATCGGAGGAGGATAAACTTGGATTTATTAGAAACTGCGTTTTATTCTCCTAATTTTTATTCGTGTCATGCTCAAACGCCTGATTGTCACAATCCTACTGTAAACACTGAGGCCTTATGAAAGACCCCGTTTTCATGTTTTCGGGAACCCTTACCATTATGTGTTATTGTCAATTAACATTAAATTTCGTTCTCGGAACGCTCATAACCCGGTGAGTCGTGTGAGATCGATAGAGTTAAGCGACTACGGGCCCGGTCGGTTCGTGGATAGGTGACCGCCAGTGGCAAAAAATTCATGAGCGTTTCCGTGTTTTGGAGAGCACGTCAAGACCTCGGTCCTGGTTGCTATAGTAAATAACAGTCGTCACGCCATATCGGAGGAATTCAGAAGGCTTAAAATCTTGCGCTAAAGAGTTGGCCACTAACCCTTTCACCAAACCACACTGGAGCAGCGTAGGGTAGGCTCTAGACCGCCTCATTTATGAGGAGAATCCTGTTCTCAGCCGTGGGCCAATAATGAATTGAAGACATTTACCCTCATGTCTAGTTCGTGATATATAACTATATTCATGGCATATCCCATTACGGGAGTGAAAGCGTTGGTCTATTTATGTATCTATTTATTCTCTTTCGTATATATCTCGATGACGTATGTACGGTATTGGAGTACGTCCACCGGCTCCGCCGTAGTCACTTCTCACCCTCTTTGGCTTGTAATCCTCTGAAGAATTTTGTTGTGAATAAACTGAAAATAAATATCAAGTTCTAAGAAATTTTAACTTTTATAATTAGATTTCTGCTATAAAATACTTCCTACAAAAACTGTGTATAATATATCAAAAGCAAATAACACTACTACATGCAAATATTCATTTTATCATATTGCTCTTATTTGTCATCTCCGTATAAAAATTTCGCAAAGCTGTATCTTGGGTGTATATGATGTGAAGAGGTATTATTATGTACCTCAAGTTTCAGACTATCGATTTGCTTTGGCTTAATATTATAGGACATGGGTTTTTATCGATTTCGGAAGCTAATCGTGCAATATATTTACATTACACTCTATATATATAGATATCACTATTAACAATGTACTCGATGCAAACTAATCTGTTATATTTTTTAAATAACTCACGTTCTTTAGATTCATGATTCCGTCTTCGCGCTAGTTTTCCGTCTGCGATAACAAATCCTTTATAACGCGATTCTTTCTTCATTCTAGTATTATCCTGTTGTGATCTTATCTTCTTACCAGCAGAATTCAATAGTATTTGTGTCAACCTTTAACATTCAAAACAAATTATAACTCTATGTTAAACTTTGAACTACCCAGCAGATTATAGCGCTCGCACCCCTTTTATTAAATTATAAGCGATCTAATACGTACAATACGCGTATACGTCACATAAATAAAACACAAAAAGTGTCACACACATTTTACATAGCATACGACTAAATGTCACATAAAAGTTGTCAAAAAATTATCAAGAAAACCGCAAAGAACTTAGAATTACTTTGCTACAGGAGATTTAACGTTGCCTATAAATTAAATGTCCTTTGTGGCACTATTAAATTCATGCGCTTGTTTTATTTCTCTTAACAATGATTATATCTATAACAATCCCCACCGACAAATATTTTATTTTTGTTGATAGTTATAAAGCATAGTTAAAGTTAAACAATTTTTAATACACGATCGCTACAAAACTGATGAATGGAAACAAAGAAAATAACTTAACCTTTCGTGATAGTGTAGAAAGGAGGTTCACGACCTGTTGCGCACGTCAATCTCAACCTTATATTACTTTATGTTCTCTTTTGAATAAAGTGTATCATACACTACGCTCTGAATTTATTCTAAAAAGTTATTATTATGTAAAGTTTTAGCTTAACATTTATTTATGAAAAGTGGAATTGTTCGTAGTAGTTATTTCTTTATTTTATATATCTAGTTGCGCGCAATGTTTAACTTAATACAGTCGTATACGAGTGTTTGTTATTTAAGACACTTGGGAGTCACCGACTGCAAACATTGAATAGGTAAGAAAGTAAATGTACTTACAAGCCAGTGATACCATCAAAATCATTTTCATTTAACTTTGCTCGTGGGTTAAGAACCAAATATAGTTTAGTTTCGTCATCATTAAGAGGTAAACCGGGATCGATAGAATTTTCTTCAACGTTCAACAATACAGATTTATTGGGTTTTCGTTTTCCTCTTTGTGAATTGTAAGAATCAAATTGCCATAAATTTCTATTTTGCCTGTTTCCAACTTCATAGTCTGTCAATCCCTTTCGATTTCTTGTAATGTCATTATGCTTCTTTGTATCGTAATTGTAAACAACAGTAGCAGATAATATGTCATTAATCAACTCTTCAAGTTCTCGACTACTAATATCAGCATATTCCTTGTTTTTATTTACTTTTTGTGCTCGATCATTCCTTCCATAGTTATATGTTTCTTCATTTTGTTGTAAATTTTCTACAAAACTGTCTAAATCTCTTATTTGTAGAGCAGAAGAAGTATAAATTACCTCAGACGCAACATGAATAGCTGTGAAAGATTTGTAATATAATAAATATAAGACTTGTAATAATTGCGATTGCATTATTTAACGAGTAACGATTAACAAATAAATAAATAAATAACGCCACACACTCATAGCCCAATACTAGGATACCCTGTATCGTGGGTTCCATGGACAACACAGAAAGACATACACACACACCCAGACCGAGAACAGAAATTTAAACTCATCATCTAAATTTCAGCCTCGCTGGGAATCGAACCCAGGACCCTTCGAGCGGCGGTCCAGCATGGTGACCATTACGCCACGCGGGTCGTCCAATGTAACAATGTGCTCCACATTGTACAATAATCAAGGTAAAAAAACAGCATAAGTAGATCTAAAAATACGGTTAAGTAAATATGTTACATTACAAACATAAAAACTGATCGTGATGAAGCAACAGAATCCGACCTCTCTTACTTGATTGTAGAGCTCATATGATCAGTATTATTACTAAGTCATTAATATTATTACCGGTATTATTATCTTTGTGTGAAGTCCACCTGGCTAGCTAATACTTTCTAGCTCGAGTTAGCCGCCAAACAATTTATCGTTCCGATGTGGGCTTGAGAGACGAAACTTTCTTTCTTTCCACAGTATAACGATTATTTACATAAAAATATTATAAATTCACTCTCCCTTACCGATAAGGACGATAGCGTGTCCTAACATAATGAGTTGGTAAGGTTTAGCGTAAAGTTTATAACAATTTTGTTGGCATCTTATCGCTACCTGACTTGGAGTTTTCACGCTAATTTTCAATTTTCATTTACAGTTATCGCTTTTGAATTGGTTAACCTAGATTACGTACATACTGATTAAAGCAAAAAAGAACGTTTTACCTTAGTACGACGTAAACTAAATAAAATTAAGGTATTTTTCAATCAACGTATTTCAATCCATAGTCACAATAGTATTATTGTCAGTCAATTGACATACATACATACAAACTTAGAATTTTTATAACAATGGCCATTATAAGCAACATCAGTGTTTTATGATACCCTCTTGGCGAAGACTATCTATGTATATAAATGGTTCTCCTATCTTAAGAAATCTTTAGATAGTCGTATCTCTTATAAGCAATATCTTCTCCGAATGTTATGCGCCCGTATTGAGTCCCTGGTGACTAGCAATGTTTTTCAATAGCGAAGAAAAGGCTGCAACTCAAACAGTTCTAAAAACGAATTTAATAATATTTACACGGATAAGAACATTAAAAGAATAAAAGATATAATTTTTCATGTCGAAATTCTGAAAATATCTCAAAAAGTAGCGCTTGATGCCTGTTAAAAGTGAAATATCTTTTACCCTATTACAAATTGAAATCCTATGTTTTTTTTTATTAATTGAAGACTTCACAGAATTATTTAAAGAATCAACATAAAAATAAAAGAAAATCCAAATTGTGTAACGAATTTATAAATAAGTGATTTGGGTTCATCCGCGATAATAATAGACTTCCAAGAAAGAAGTAGTTAGTCTGTTATAACTTCAAAGAACGAAATTTAATTTTATACTCATAAAAACTTTTACCTTTCACGGAGAGAAATTATCAACAACTCATTCTTGGTATTTTCCTACAAGTTCTTAGAAGTCCCTCAGATAAGTGATCCTCATCTCCGATTCAGTTTAGTCAGTTACCGTCAATATTAATTATTTCTGAATCTCTGTCACTGCAACTGAAACAAAAAAAAATACCACGGTGGATTTAAAAAACAAATAATCGGTAGCCCGGTTGATAAGGAACACTGCAACCATGTTTGAATAATCCGTCGGCATTGAACCAAACGTTACAGAGACTGGGCTTGGCTTGAAAAGACTTGGTGCCGTAGCCCCGTCAGTTATAAAGCCGTTTGCATCTGTGGATACGTTGACCCCACATAACAAAACACTCTATATACATATAGTAAGACTTTAGACCAAGGTGGGACCGCCGACTGCTTAATAAATGGTATATCAATAAACAATAATGATTTTTTCCAAGTCCAAAGTCATACGCATCAAGCTAATGCGTATTATTAGGGATAACTCAAAAACTACTTGTCAGATGTCGCTCAAATTTAAATGCGATCAAATGACAATCATCAGATTTCGAATATAAAAAGAATCATCAAAACCGGTAAACTAAAAATGTTATTAAGTTACACATAAAAAAATTCTTTTTTAAGTCCATTAAATACAACATCTGATTAAAATTACGCTCCTTATGTTAGTTGTTGAAGAAGTAACAGACAGACGAATGTGTATATTTATTTATCTCGCGTCCTACGTTGTCTAGCAGTAACACAACATAAAATTCAATCAATGCAACACGAACTTGTTTCGATGCAATCAAATGTGTACACATTTTTATACGACTCACTGAGCTGACTCGATAGCGACTGTCTGTTTCCAAAGTATCTCAGGCTTTTATAAATATGAATATTTACTAACTCTGTTTATTTCTCTATTGTGTCGTTTTATCATCACTTCCTATTCTACGTTTATACATATAAATCGGATAGGATGCCACAAAAGTCTATTGAGTAAATATTTGAAATATCTACACGTATTGTCAAGGCTCTTGTCTATCCTTGAATCCAAACGAATTTCTCCTATTACACCGAACGAGGAACTTTATGATGGAATAGCGTCGTGTGATAATATGCATAACCATATACTCATGGTCGTGTGATATTACAACATTTATTTACCTCCGGCACATCACAATACTGAATATAAAGTTTTATACAAAAAGAATAATTATTCAAAAACTTAAAAAAGGTGAAATGATAGATATGGAGCGGTTTATTAAATTTAAGAGGCTAGAGCTGAAAAAATTCAAAGAAAAATAGAAAGTAAATTTGTAAGACAACAATACCGTATGAGACAATAATATTATAAAAAAGGGAAACTTCCACACAGATATGAATAAAACACCATCTCGACTTAGTTCTCTTATTTGCTGTATACCTGTATATTATCTGGAGGCTTTTATGCTTCGGTTCAAAGGTCATTTAGCGCACTTACATAAAAGAGGTGTTCTCATTTCCAATAGGCTGCTAAGCTATGTTAATTCATTTTATTAATCAAAAGTCGTTCATTGATCTATAGAACTAATTGCTAATTGCGGACTTAATCCGTCAAATTCAATATAATTCTGTGATTAATTAGAGATAGTAATGTCTGTTTTTTGTTAAATGCATCTAGTGACATAACAAAATTGCGTAATAATTAATTAAAACACGTGATAAACGTACGGCAGATAGATACGTCGATAACAAATTACATAGCAAATCTAAATATATAAAAATGAATGTTTGTCTCTCCTTTATAGACTTTGAAATTGTAGAAGATAGAGCATCGATATCTTTAGCATTTTATTTTCAGAATTCTTTGATAAATGTTTTATATAGTACCTAAATTATATCGATCGAACACATGGTTCATGAGTTACAGTCGAAATCGTCGTTTTTTGCTGTTCAATCGCATTAGATCTACTCAATATATGCAACAGTACTTCAATAAACAGAATCAACACAAATATATTTCATCATCAAACGAGCTTGTCAAAGCGACATTCGATCACAATTATATAAGCATACGTTCGAAGCGATTTATATAATATGTTTAACATATATAATTATGTTGGAATATCTTAAACATGCTGACTTTTGTTTAATTTTTTTTTAATATGTGTAGCAACGCACGCCGTATCCAGCTAGTTATTCATAAATAGTGTGTCTATATTAACTATATATTTATTTTTACATATTTATCAATTATTTTTTACTAATCGTTCCATCACCTAATACAATTGTAAATATTTATTACCCAATATTGCCTCTACTAAGCTTTAACTACATAATCGCTTTGTCAAGAAACAAAAGTAAATCGACTTCAAATTAAATACCTACTTTGATTAAACGAGCATTATTAGGGATAACTCAAAAACTACTCGTCAGAGGCCGCTTAAAAATATGGAACCATATGATAAGCATTCTTGTCGAATAAAAGATTATCATCCAAATCGGTACACCCTGTAAAAAGTAATGAAATAACACAGAATAAAACAGATGAATTGAGAACTTCCTCCTCTTTTGAAATCGGTTTAAAATTCTTTTTTCCTTATACTACGGGCACATAAAGTAATAATTTATACGAACATCTTCATTGGTACTCTCTTGTACTTTTAAATTAAGAAGCTATAGTGAAATACACAAATTACATTTTCATGTAATATACATTGATGATACGTTTAATTTTTAAATTTTTGAGCACAGTATAAACACATACACATTTCCTCCAAGCTTAATTATTTCTCGGATTTTTGTATCTGTTTAAAATATTGAAAACTCGGAACCACGGATGACATCAATTTCAGAAATATTTAATATTGTTAGAAATTTAAAGTTAATGAGTTTATATTCTGAAAAATTACACAGAACCGTTCATCATGTTTCCCAGGGGAAACTTTATTATTACGAGAAAAAAGTATCGTAAATTGTAATCCGAAGCATGACACGTAATAAGTTTACTAAGATAAATCGAAATCCGTTCACGAGTGGTCTCGTAAGCCCCAAACATACATACATACATATAGACTGACATTAATTAAAAAGTTTTGCTAAACTGATCTCTTAACTGAACTTTCGATACTGCGTTTTGTTTCCTATGTAGCGCGAATTTATGTATCTGCATTTCCCTTAATACAATTAATTTAAAATACTGAAGAGAAGATACGTGTCTATTCCTTGGCATGGCCAAAAATTTTGCCCTGGATTACGATAAATTACAATTGGGCAAATTAAGAAAAATCACGGAATCCGAAGCTTGATTTTGCCATGATTAAACACATACATATTTGTGGGATAATTATCAATGGCAATGAGTAAACGTACCAAATATCAACTATGAAACAAATATTTAACTTGGTACATCTGTAAGGAGTAACAGTGTTCTGTGCTTGATCCCGTTAGAGGCGCTGTGATACTGCTACCACTTGCTTGAGTCCTTCCTCCAGACTTCGCACTTGCGCTGACTTTACTTGCTTTTCTTGCTTGACTCCTTCCTTCTGCGCTCCTTGCTCCTCCGATAACGCATTAATATTAGATTATTGATGCTTTTATAAATAAATTGATTCGATGTTTATATAAAATGCCAAGTTTCATGTTTATGCATTAAGTAGTTTTAATTAAGATACTGAATTTTTGAAATTATCAAACTTTAACGGCCTTATTACAAAACGTGGACTAGCTAAATACCGGTTTAAACTTCTATTAGATCATGGACTAAACAAAAAACTAAACTAAAATGAACCTTGGTTTAAAGTATAGTATTAAAGATAAGCCTATACTTGATACTCGTGGTTTAGACCTTATTTTGTAATAAGGCGGTAGATGTATTATTTTGGCATCGTCACAATTTCAACGGAACAAATTAACGGAAGCTTAGTTCTCCGTGCCAGGGTTCTGTTAGGTCAAACACGGTGAAACCCATTAAATACACACGCGATCCTCGCTTTGACTCTACCCTTGTTTCACTTTGCATACTGAACTACAAATGTGGACACTCGCCGTTAATGGTGGCAAAGTAAAAATGTTTGCCGTAGTTTCTCGCCCATCGCTAAGTAAATTTATACGTTGTTTTGTAATGTGTATAGCATGTTTGAATCATAAAAGCATATTACATAAATAACTCACAACACACTATCATCAAATGGGTAATGCTAACTTAACAAAAAAAAACAAATTTAATAAATTGTGCTTTGAATTGTTCATCTATAGTTCTACCAATAAATTAAGTGATTTTTCTTTCATTTAATCTTGTATATATGTATGTGTCCCTACAGTACCTTTTATCACATTCCAGTAAGCTATACCAAAAATCAGCGTCACTTTACACCACAATAACGTAAGTAAATATATAAAAATACACCAATTTAATCACATGAAGCACTCTAGCAAAAAAAATTAGCTTCAATTTAAATTTTTCGCTGTGTTGGGGCGGCTTAAGAAAACAAAACCCTACTTTTTAGGCCGGCAACGTGTTGGTGACATCCCTGGTGTTGCTAATGTCCATGGGCGACGATGATAACTTACCATCAGGTGACCCGTTTGCCTGTTTACGGTATAACAAAATGTTATTTGAATGAAACTGTTATGAAAATAATTTTTTTCTTTATTTGTTTTTCATGAACATAATGTCATTTAATAAGTAATAAATGCTCCGAGTCAGGCAATTGGATGCCAAAAATAAACAAAGAGGGCAGTATGAACTCCGAAGTAACAGTATTCAGAATGAATGAAATCCAATCCATTAATATACCTATTAGAACGTAATTAAAAAGGGATTCTAATCCATTATCGCAGTTTGCTAGTGTATTAGAGCAGAAAAAGCCGATATATAAATGTTGCGTGAAAGTACCTAATTATCCTTATCGAAACAAGCTCGAGTTTTAGAAGCTTGGGCCCTTACCTTCCGATTCAACATAAGAGTACAATTTAATATATTTTACAATTTAACATCAACCTAAGTTCAAAAGGTATTGTTTTATATGTCTTAACTATGTGTTTTTGTGTACATGAAATCTTTATATATAAAAATGAATGTTTGTCTGTATGTCCTTTATAGATTCTGAAATGGTCGAAGTCTTTAGCAAAAAGAATTCTCTGCTAAAGGTCGATAAGTTACAAAAAGGGTAATGAGTTGGTACCAAAATTTTATCGATCGAACACATGGTTGATGAGTTACAGTCGAAATGTTGATTTTTTGATTTGCGTAGCAATGGGCACAAATAGTATTAAATAAGTTAAAATAAAATCAATTTCAATGTTAAACATTTACTACTACGAAATTTTGAAATTCTGAGGGTTCATCTACAATACTCTCATGAGCTCTGATTAAGATCACCTTCACCACCTATTTATAGAAAATTTGTAAAACTTACTTTCTCCTGAACTTACCAATTTCTGTTGGATAACTTTGCTATAATTTTCCACCTTGAATTTTGAGATTACAGCGCTTATAAATTCAAGGAGGTCTTAGGTCGGTACTGCGATCGGCTCCAATCAGGCGGCAGCTAAGATATTAAGTGGGAATGTGCCGTAGATGACCTCATTCCGGAATTAAACGCAGGAAATTAACTGGAAGCTTAATCCAAGGAAGCAATATACACGCGACCGACTTGTTTCATCGTAAACGGGAAAGTAGTAAGCGATTCTCGATACTGTTGCTAAATATTCACATACTAACTAGTAATTACACGACACACAGACTAGTTAATTATGTAACTTTTATTTTTCATCAAATTGTATAATGAGGATAATAAAAATAATAAGCTTTTAAATTGTAAATGAAGCCAACACACCTGTCTTACTTACCGCCAGTTTCTGAAAGGCTTGTAAAAATTTCGTTCATATAACACGCATATTAACGTGAAAATTCTATGAAGTCAATTCGAGTTTCTGAAACGTTGATAAGCGAATAATTTCTGTATAATCATGCTTTCTTTACCCAATTGACGTTTGACAATAGATTTGACGGTGAATTTTTTCGTTGATCAGCCTTTCAGAAACCGGCCGTTAGTCTCATTATTTAGCGTGGCTCCACCAAATCGTTGGAGTACTTAGTCAAGGAAGGAGTAATTCTTATTCTGTCTGAAGGATTTCGAATATCTTCAATTACATACAAATACCAATGTATTGTTACCGATAAACCAATCAACATCACTATAATGCTTTAAGCCCCTGGCTAGTCCTATCACTCACATCTGTAACTAACTTGACTGAATATAATCGGTCAGAATTGGACATTTCATAGAGAGATTTAATGCTCGGCATTTGTATCGTGATATTATTTATTATTGTAAATAAATACTTATATTATAAATAAATACTTGTATGTACCAAAATGTAAAATAATAAATGCGAAATGTTTATTTTGTTTTTGTTGCCCCTTTTTTCTTACTTAATTAGATATTAATTGCTCCTTGTGTAATTGTTTTTAATTATTTTGTATTAAGAAAAAAATATTGTTGTTAGTGCTTACAGAGAAAATTGGTTCTCCATAATGTATGTACGGAATAGCGGACAACAACTAAAATTATAGACCTTTGTTTTTTGTTTTGAACCTTTTCTCGCTCACCTCTATAGTATAAAAGGATAACTCGTCGAGGTCCGACGTCGCCTTCTTTAATTACTGCAAATCAAACGGTCCGGTTGATCAACCTATTTCCGAACACGATTGACCTTAGGGACATGAAAGCCTACGAGCCTACGAGGGAATTAATCGCCAGAGCAGGATATTGCTAATAGCTTTTAAACACAGTTATACGTTTTCTTTAATCGATATAAAGGTAGATAACGGGCCTGATAGCCTGGAATAAATGCAATTGTAATTTGAACATTTAATCAGATTCTAAAAGATTTCGTCAAACCTTAAGATTCAGTTTAGATTCCTCTTTAGCGCGTGGTGTACCCTCCAGTATAACAGATGAAGCAATAGTGTTTTGCCTTTTTTAAATCACTGAGCTTCTGTATCTTTCGAGACCCTTGCATGATTTTGTGAAATTTTGCATTTACCTGTGAAGCTTATAGGCTTTCTTCGAGATATTTTTTGTATTTTTTATATTATCGAAGCACTCATGGCAAGTGTGCTCACGTTCGCGTAACCTCCAGTGAAAAAAAGTTCTTGATAATTTTCATGCTTCGGAAGGCACTTTAAACTGCCCGTCTCAATTGTTATCTTAAATAGTAGTCGTTAAGCCATGTCATAGACTTTCGGGTGGTAAAAATTCTCTCGACACTTGGGTTGGCCATTAATCTCTCCACTAATCCGCACTAGAGTAGTATGGTTAAGCATGTTCTAGGCCTCCTCAGTGATAAGGAAAGACTCATGTAATGGGACTTTAATGGTTTGAAGGCAATATTATCGGAGATACAGTTAACAGGGTATATTAATTTCCAAGAGTTAACGCATCGGTGACGCTATAGTGTTACAGTTACATGTTGGTGGCATAGACCACGCTCACGTGGCCTATCTGCTTGCTTAACGGTAGTTAACCCCAAAAAATTTAGGTCCTTTAACCATAAGGTATAACTGAAACCTAACTACTAACTTCTACACTTCTCATGATCATGAAAATATTATCAAAAAACCTGAATATAACAGTTTAGTGATAGAATATTGTTTGAACTAGGAAATAATATTTTAAATGACATTTCCTTTACGTTAATGACCCGTACAAAAGATTTTTTATAATTATATAACGCCAGCTATTCGAGATTGTGTGACGGTACAAGGTAAGATGTCACGCAAAAAATGGGTAATATCAATGTTCAATCTTCAACCGGCTCAAGTGAGCGTCAAACGGTCTCTCTCGACTTTATGAGCTGCGCGTGTGCCAATTCAACGAAACCTCATTTCATATTAGGGGAGACGATGACGTAATAAAGGAGACACCAATAACTTGTACCCAGGCGCGTTTTAATATCGGATTTCCTTAAATATAACATGCCTGTTTTTTTGGGAAAGTGTTGAAAAAATTGCATGTTTTATAGAAGCCAATATAGTCTATGATTATATTAATACAAAAAACACTATCCAAATGACAATTTAGAAAATCCGTTTTATGTTTCGCTCCAAAACACATCTCATGTTACAATAGAGAGGTAAACTACTAGTAACTGATATTATATAGGCAACCGTCAAACTATATTTGCGAATACGAACTGAGTAAACAGAGATACAATATCACGTGACTTTATTTATATTATTTTTTATACATTAATTTACCTTAAAAATTAAGAAATATACAATGTTTTTTTATAACTCCTGTTGTAAAAAGAGCCGTGTCGTGTGAGTTACATTTTTTTTAATATAGTGGACTTTTCAATTATCGTATATGATATAAATTTACCATTAATCTCGATAATATATACATTTTCAGAATCGTGCTTTTCTCTCTTTTAAAAGAATTTTATAAAGTGTTTATAAAAAAACGGTGTCAATTATTTGACGTTGGCGTTACAAGTCTCAGACGAAATAGCAAACAAATTGGACCTCCGCAGGAAAAATATATATTTAACGTTAATTAATATCCACATTCCCCTAACCAAAACACAAAAACTGCTCTCCACGGCAGAATTACGGTTTAATCCCGAAAAGAACCGGCCACAGTTAAAGCCAAGGGAATAACTTATTCAATAACAAAACATGCGGCGAAAATGTAATTTAATTTTTTTGCGCAATGGAAGGGTCGCCTCTAGGGTATCCGAATGTTGTATGAGACAGTGGGCAGCTAGTCGTCCGTTAATGTCATGGAACATGGCTAATCCCGAAAAGTATTTATATAACAACTATCTGACCCGGCAAATGTTGTTTTGCCATATGAATTATTTCTAGGGAATTACTAGAAGCGCTCATTGCCCGGCGACTCGCGTCGATCCTATGCGATCGACAGAGTTAAGCAACTGCGGGCGCGGTCGGTACCTGGATGGGTGACCGCTAGTGGCAAAAATTTCTTAAGCGTTTCCGTGCTTCGGAGAGCACGTTAAGCCGTCGGTCCCGGTTGCTATGAGCCTAGCAGTCGTCAAGCCATGTCGGAGGCCTTCGGGCGGCTTAAAAACATCCGACACTTGGGTTGGCCACTAACCCCCCCACCAATCCGCACTGGAGCAGCGTGGTGGAGTATGCTCTAGACTTCTTCAGTGATGAAGAGATACCCGCGCTCAGTAGTGGGCCATTAATGGGTTGAAGGCAAGAATTTGTAATGTGACATAATTATAATAAAATATTTATACGGCACTGTCTATTTCGAGTTATATTGTTTTTATGTCACTAATAAGACTCATTACAGGGTAAAAATTTTTCACGATTACGAAGCAGTATTTTATAAGTATCCGATAAATCGACAACGATTTTTTATCTTTTCAATAATAATGTCTGTTCGCGTTCATTAGCATCATCTTTACATACAGCAGAGGAATAAAAATGTTTGATTAAGTCATCAGTGTTGCTCATTTATTATTTTAACTAAAAATGTGAAACAGAAAATGTGAACTATACGATGCTTTCATTTTATATCAGAATCTATAACCTACCATACACTGTTTTCTTCTTTACCTATTCTCATTTACCTTTACCCAAAGGTTGCCTAGAATAGATTCTTTGCGATAAGGTCACCTGTACGCCGTTATTTCTGTAAAAAAATGTATTTGGGGTACAAACAAGCTGACTAATTAAGACGCATTGTGTACGTCTCAAATATGAAAAAGACGCACATACTTAGTAGTATGACTGTATGACTCTGTAAACGTTACTTATTATTTGATATATGTATCTAAGATTGTTATTGTATTTCTTGCAGATGTGTTTTACATATTACCGTATCAACTTGAGTATGGGCGAACAAATTATTGTACGCTACTAATTCAAAGTGGTAGTCACTCAACTATTCACTGGAATGTAATTGCTCTGTCGAGTTTCTCATCCATTTCTAATTAATGTTCTGCGAGTCTTTGTGTATGACATTGCAATTGCTAGGAAGATCTTGGCGTTTTTGTTAAATGTCTATTTATAGGTATTGTAAGTGTCTTGAAAATGTACGTAATTATTTCAGTTTTATGAAACTCTTAAGGTTCTTCTCATATACACCCGGCGACTCGAGTCGATCCAAAACGTTTTACAAAGTTAAGCACAGCAAGAATTTCTTGAGTGCTTCTGTGCTTCGGAGGGCACGGTAAGTTGTCGTTCCCAGTTGTTAAGCTGTAATGGTAGATAGCAGTCGTTAAACCACTTCGGAGACCTTGGGGCGTTATAAAACCTTCCGACAGTTGGGTTGACCACTAACGCCTCGACCAATCCACAATGGAGCAGCGTGATGGAGTGTACTTTAAACCTCCTCAGTGATAAGAGATGAGCATTACCTTAACTACTAAGTAATCAGAATTTAACTGCAGTATGACTTGCTAAATCACCATTTTACTTGGTAGCTGAAAGACTTCAATTATTTATGTTGATAGACCAGGATGTTGTAAGAGTCAACAAATGTCATTTTTGGTGGTAATACCGCGTAATATTATTAATATTATTAAATTATTATTGAGTCATTAATACCGGTAATAACATTTTCCCGTAAAGTCTGTCACGTAAGAAAATAATACCTAGTACTCTTTTGCTTTCAATGCATCCTCAAAACTCGTCGTGTTCCGATATGAGACTAGAAAGTTACTACTGTTCCTATTTCCTATTCTTAATACATGCGTATCTTTGGTTGACATGCCTTTGACTGCTGTCGCTGGGCGACGGTGACCACTATCCACCATGCTGCCCATTTGCTCGTTTCTTTAGATGAGATTATAAAATCCTTGGTAAATAAATAACTTCACCAAAATGCAAATTGAACATGTGGCATATAATTTAAAAACCTTTTCAATTACCATATAACAAAACGTGCATTTAAATTAAAACAACAGTATTAATGTTGGTGAAATTAAAGGGTCCGCACCCTTGCGGGTGGAGGGTTAATATTTATTATTTCAATACCGATAATGTGGTTAGGGATATGACAGAAGCAATTGTAAACAGAAAATATATGTATGTGGTTGTTGTTGGGGGATCGCACTGTTACAAGCAATGTACGTAAGTAAGATGTTAAAACTGTTAATGCTTTGTTTGTTTCTACGATTGTCTGTTAGTAAAGTCAGACTGAAAGAGGATTGAAAATGAGGAAGAAGTAAAATAATAAAATAATTGGAACATCAAGTTATGCTTACTATTTCCGTTCCCAGGTAAAGAAGCGTTTTGGCGTTTCGCTAAACCCCAACGGTTATCGTACTTTGTGACATATCGGTTTAGTCTATCGTATGTAACTAGAAAATTTTGACTTTTTAGGTAATAAAGTTAATAACATAACTAATAAACCCATATTAGAAGTGTCCTAGTGGTTTAGACGATCCGTACGTAAGGGTCCTCATGTCGGACCACCGTTCGAAGAGTCCTGAGTTCGATTTCGAGGTGCACAAGGAATGTTAATGTAGGATTCTGAGTGTTATTTTTAAGGTAAATCTAAGACGATAAATTGTAACATCACATAACCTTTGACTTCAATGAACATTAAAATTTATAAAGACAGTAAAAACACAGTAATTCGTCCAGTCTGCTTGCAGACGAAAATAACTATTTCCTAGTTACGAGCAAAACCTTCTTATATTTTATTAACCTCGCAAGCTCCCTACAATTACGACTCATTAAAAGCTCCAGAATTAAAGCTGATTTTGTAAGCTTTACGTACGAGTAAATTGAAATAAAAGAGGTGTTTCGTGAGCTTTATAACTACACATTAAAAGTATATTTGTCTCTCTCGTCGGTAAATAACATGGATAACTTTACTTTTACAATTTAAAACATTTTGAATGTAACTCATAGTTGATCGTGTACATTTTACTATAAAATACGTATTTACGATTCGTATTTTGTATGTCTATGTCGATTCGATCGCATGAAACGTGACAGAGGTTAAAAAGTTTTATAAATAAAGACTAAATCAACATTACTTTAAATTTTTTACCTGAAAACCCCTTTTGAAAGAAGAAAAGCAAAAAAAAACATTTATTTTCACACTGCTAGTCAATACTACAAATTTGTATTGATTAAATTTTGTTGCTATTATGATATGTCAAGAAAAAATATGGCAAAAAACGTCGCACTAAAACTTATAGAGCATGTCTTTTACTAATACAGCTGTAAACAAAAAGTGTTTAGGGTTCGTTACCAACAGAATTCACCGAGACCCGACTAGTACGGACAAGTTTTACGACATAGTTAGTCAACGAACACAGCGGACACTCATTACCGCAGAGCCGAGGAACTTTGGACGCCCCCGACTAAATTAGTCATCGTTATGAAACTCCGAGAAAATGGGACAAGAAAATAAAAACGTACCCCAAAACTGCACAATTAGGAAACGTAAGTGTTTGCACGTCCATTTCTATCAATTGTTACTAAGCAAATCCTCAGAAGACGCCAGTTTCAAAGTAATCCGATGTTATCTTCAACGAGTTCCGCCTGAAACAAGATCCTTGCAAAGCAACTTCATTTACCTAATGAGTTTTCTTCTCTACAAACTCCGCATGAGAATTTCTTTGAGCTGCGGTTGGTATGATTCGCTATTGAATTACTTTCCTCGAACATATATCAAGACACGACGTGTGCAAAGTTTGTTCAAACGAAAAAGTAGTCGCATCCGCCATGTTGTATTACGTGAACTGTTGCTTACATAAAACGTATTGTTAAAATAAAAACTTGAACAAAAAAGCAACACTGCCTTCAAAAAGAATGAAATAAATTTGATGAGAGAAACTGTAAAAAGTAGGTGCTTTTGAAATGCTGTGGTATCTTTCAGCGAAGGTTCATAAAGGAGACCGTTGAGCGGGATCGGGAGAGAACCGATCCTTATTAGGGACAGCGAGAACGGTACACTAATAGTGGCCGTCGTGATTAAAACTACGGGAGGAGCAGCCGCATGAGGGACTCAGAAGGCACGCAGGGAAGGCACCGATGCACCGTGCGTTCACACAAGATCCCGGGTCTTCCCCAAATT
>DWJN01000270.1:0-26978 GCA_018248895.1 Carystus phorcus
TCTGTTAGAATCTTATAGAACTAATCCTTTGTAAGATATTAAACAAATAATTTGCAATAAAATAATATTGCGACTATTAATTGAGATGTAAGCTATCATATCTTTCAAGTTGGATCAAACTGCACGCGGTATGCAAAATTTGACTAAAATCGGTTGATTAGTTTAAAAGTCCATCGCGGACAAACACCGTGACACGTAATTTATATGCATTAAGATATTTATATGTATTAAGAAGAAGATAAGATTTTAGGTAGTAGGGTATTTTATGGTATCTTCCAAATATTATTTGAACTATCCTCTTAGACTGAATTAAACGTCTAAAAGTAGCTAATTATATGAATACATTGATATCAAATATAAACATTTAACACTAGATAAAACTCTATTTTATTCTTCAACAATAGACAACTAATATCCGTTGAATTGGTTTTTGCCGTTGCTACATTCCTCTTCCGATGCGACAAATGCAGCGGCGGAATATGAGAAAAGCAACGAAAGAAACTGACACGAACAAAAAACATCCGAAGATAAACGGAAACAGACTTGCTCATAGAGAAAAGTAGAGACGTTGCGCTACAGAAAACTTTGCGGGTAGTCACTTTTAGTCATTCTGTAAAGATACGTTCCAATCTGCTAACAAAATATAAACTACGAAACTTGTTGAAAGAGATACAGTTAGTTGTATAGTTCGGCAGTTGACTTATTTGTTTTGAAGACTAAACAGAATACTAAATTACCTTCGTCGTATTAATAATGTTTTATAATAAATGAGAAAGCGTCGTTCAGCCTAACTGCATTAACTACAAAATGAATAAACGTAAATTTTATAACATTAAATGCAGCGTCTTTCGGAAGTTTGATTTAATAAGGTATAGTTAACACTTGAAGAAAATTAACATAATTATTTCGAATGACGGTAGGTACTATAGTAGAGGTGTCATGAAACGAATTGCGGGCAGGTTACTTTCTTTAAGCTCAAACGGTTTGTTCCTCTTTCTTCAATCTTTAAATGAAAACTTAATAAACACTTGTAGAACGCATCTAAGATTATTGTTTTCATTGAATTTTATTTTCCCAACACCGTAATACATTTTTTACATCGTAAATTTAATTTTGCAACCATAATCCCAATGGTGGTTTTGTCGTGTTTTTACGACTGCACAACGTTTTGCGTACCAGGCACTGTTCACATTGGTATCGTTTTTGCGCTTTGAAATGTACACGATCTCTCCGTGTGTATAGTCATGTTACCTTGACTTCTTGAATATACCTAATTTTGTGTGTAGCTACCTGCTACTCAGTATTAGCTTTAAATGGCACGCATTGGTAAGGCCTACAGCAAAAGCTTATCATTTTATTGGAGACTGACGATGCCTAATTATTATACTACCTTTAAATTTTCAGGAGTGATCAAAAGGAAAACATATTTAAGGTCACACAAAAATTTATTGATTGAAAATTGATTGCAAGCCCTATCAGTGTACTTGATCCATTTGATAAACATATGTGATGGAACAGTAAGCTATAACTACTATTTATTAAAATCGATTGAGTAACATGAATCGATGTTGTACGGATTATACTTTCACAGCTTGGGGCGCTTCGGTCTTATTTGATCGGAATAGTCCTTATCATATCTATGGAAATAATAGCCCTTACGTTACAAACAATCCTTTGTTTCATTTTTTAAGCACAATTGCTTATCCGTCTTTACAAAACGGACATATAGTAAGAATTTATTTATAGAAAATATCCACTTCTGCTCACTCACTTTGTTAGTGTTGCTAAGAAACAGGTACTGGAAATTTGTAAATAAAAATAAGCTATTACTTGTACATTCAAACCGGTGCAATCTTTTAAGATATCCGTTACTGAGAATAGATAGCAACCCCTTAAGAAAGTCGCAGGCTGCTACTCTTTAATCAAGCAAATGTTCTATTTTCGTAGCGAAGCTCGGATTAACCCTTTTCCAGAAAGGGCGCTTGTATAAGTTTCCTTAAAGTAATTAAAGGTTCAAGCAATTTGAACTCTGTAATGAAAATTCATAATCTACTTACGAGTATCTGGAACATCTACAGCAGAACGTGGTGTTAATAGTATTAAAGTTTATTAACTGTAATCTTATTATGGTGTGAATTTTTTTAACATGTTATTTATACATTTTCTTTCGGATTGTTACACGTTAAATTGCGCCTTACATTTAATTTAGAACATAAATTTGAACAATACGTTGCAAACTCTTTTTAAAATATAATACGTATATTGTATTTTATTTTTATAATACTTTTAACACCATTGTAAATAAATTGTGGTTTCGCGAAGTGGCAAAACAAATTAATATTTTTGAAAGGGTTTATAGCGCGCAGCAGTTGACGCGTGCTTTGGTGCCGGTTTTTGGACGCTCTCCAGAATCGATAGTTTCGCACACGCAGCCATTCGCTTAAATCGGATGACCAATATACCTTTTTATTGTCTGTTTTACATCGATTTTCTTGGTGATGTAACATTAGATTTAGGTGTAAGTTTTAGTGTATATTATGTAATTCCCATTCTAACCTACAATGTACTCGTACATCTACCTCTTTGCCTTACTTAGGTAATGAGATTTGTGAAAACAATGTATGCCTATGTATGTAGTTTAGCTAAGAGTGATATTTGTTATTGCGCATAATTATAAATCTGTGATATCCCCTCGAATAAATAATTATTAAACACTAGGTACCCGCCCTTGCAGGGCTTCAAAGCAGACTGTAGTTTTTGTACGTAAAGATCAACTTTATTATTTTAATTAATGTAAAATTTCCCATTTGGTGTTAATTTATGGTCTTTCAACACACCGTATTCTACACAGACAAACATGCTCTCGGTTTTTCACCTACCTCATATAAATTTTAACCCCTGTTGTGCATCCTTAAGTGATGAATTTAGGTAAATGATAGATAAGATACGTATTTCCTTATTATTGTTAAAGAATCAAAATTTCAATCTCTATTTTACTCCTTGAAATGATTAAGTCAAAGCCGATATAAACGTTGCTTTATTTTCACGAAAGAAACTAAACACGAAATTTAAAGTTCAAAATAAAGTTCAAAAATAGGTATATGAATTGTAGATATAATAATTCGTGAATGCTTAAGTTCGTACAAAAATCCACGATTAAAATATTTTGGACGTTAAGATGTTTTGTACAAGGAACTTCACGCGTGCCTCAATCCTCATTTTTGGCCTCATTCCAAATCGATATTCACGTAAACAAGATGTGACACTCCGATAAGAACAAAGTAAAATATTTGAAGTATATAACTATGTTTCAAGTTCGTATTGATATTATTATTTGTAGAGTGGATGAGATACATATTCTCAAAGGCCACTGAAGCCAGATATTATACTTATATTACAGCCAGACAATTTGACATTTTATCTCGTTGTCAAGACATATCGGTAAGGTAAACTTTAAGTTAAATACTTTACTACAATTTCACCTGATTATAGATTTAGCAATGGTAAGTTGAAGCGAAATTCCTATTATACGATCTACGGTCTACGTTGCCATGCTGAATGTTTTCGCTGCCTCACTGCAGAACCTACATATTTCTGTGTTGCTTCGACCTTATAATGATTATTAAACTTACAATTTCAAGAAAGCAAACTGACGAGTAATCGTAGTTAGTACCGTATCAGATTGAGCATTTGATTGAGAGTTTGTGCAAGTTACCAGCTATGGGATTTTATTTGTCTAAGCTCTGACACCTTATGCCATATATGCGCGCCGCGGGTCAGTGCCAGAGCTTTGAGAACTGCTGGCGAAGTAGCCTTCAAAATGCCCACTATGATTCGAAGTCCCATCGTACATGACAATTCATCGGCTTTCTCTATACGGCTGACACTTTAGTCCAGACACCTAAATCAAGGGAATCTTTGAAGATTATCTGGATACTGTCTTCATTTCTTCGGACCACAGGGCTAGTGGCGCTGGACCATCTATTTTTATGTTTATACTCTACTGTATCTTTCATATTCATATTATTATTGTAATTCATGTTTACATTATATTATCTTTTAGTTGAATTTAATGTCACATCTGTTGCTCATTATTTTTTTATTTCAAAAGCTATTTCGGTATCCGGCACTCGAATCAGTTCACCAAGATAATCAATACTGCAATAAGAACGAGCTTTTCAGTTATGCCAATACGAACCAGATGATACTCGTAGTTTTTGCGGGAAGTTGTAGAGTCGCGAAGTGGCAAAACAGAATTTAATATTCGTGAAAGGGTTTACGGCGCGGTAGTTGACGCGTGCCTTGCTGCCAGTTTTTTTGGCCGCTCTCCAGAATCGATATCTTCGAATACAGGCCGTCGCACGTTATGCACTAATCTCGCCGAGTATCGAATGGCCGAGATAACTATTTCGGCCTCCTTTTTCAAACCTCGATTCGGTTTTTTCAGTTTGCTGCGAATGTACTGCTCTAACTGTAATATTTATTAACGTCATCCAAATACCTTTATCACGTGTAGTATATTCATTCATTCAAAACAGTCAAGTACAATTACCTATTCTCATTTAATGAACGAAGAAAATCAGATCATTTTATTAGCTAGCTCCGGCCTTGGGCTTGAGCTCCGGGGTGGCTTTGTCGCAACGGCTAAGGCTTAATATAATTAGGCAGCAATCACATAGGGCGACAATAACGGCCAAAGTGCCTAGAGCGCTTGTCTCGCTCCTTAACGTAATGTAACTTAGAAAAGCAGGATTTACGAAATGCTGCAGTGTTCGAAATTCAACTTCGTTATTCAGGTTATTGCAACAAATATATCGCCATTTTCTGTTAGATAAAGTTTATTTAAAGGTTCGACTTTATATTAAGTGTTTGAATATATAAAGAAATTGAATAGATAAAGATTACAAAATTAATAATACTATAATCGTATTAGGGGAAACGTGTAAACGATATGATTTATGTATTTTTTGACAGCTACTTACAATAAAAATTTACAATAAACTACAGGAACAAAGAATCCTAAATTTACGCCTTCGACCGAATCGAAGACCAGTGAATTTTCCAGAATATTAGGCAGGAAAGGATTTGAATTTTGAATTTTCCGTATCTGTAGATAAAAACGATAGCAGATAAAAATGGTTTTCCAAATGGAAAGATATTTTCATACGTATGAAACTAACTAACTTAAAGAATAAATTATATGAATATTAGTGACATTTTTTTACAAAAACTAGTTAGCTTTTATTTCATCCATATTAACGTTATTACTGCCTGTATTTGAATATTTATAAAATGTAAGAATGAGAATAAATTATATTCGGTAATCCCGACTTCGAAACATACACATATAACCTTTAAAAGTTTTCTGTATATTTGAAATCGTATGGATTCATGTTACATAATCAATAACATAAACGCCCTACAAATCCATTAACAACGTAATCCGCAATCCCATGCGATTAAAGCGAACCACAGATTGAATCGAAATATCAGTTTTAGTATCGAGATGATTTTGCAGCGAGCTCTCAAAGATTCTCGTTGGCCATTCACGTTAGCGCCCTTTGAGAGCGGCTCGGGGCGCCGCACAGCTTTATTTACACAGCTTTTTCCAATCACTCATTATACGGCTTTTTAAAATAAATCGCTTTACTTTTATTCCATATTTTATTTGGATTTTTATCTTTGGAAATAATTTAAACCTTCTGATATTATTTATCAATTTTCGCATTCATTGAGGTAATAGTTGCGAATTTGTTTGTATGTTTCCATATCTAGGAAATAATAATAATTAAAGACATTAAAAATATTTTGAAGAAATTCTTAAATAGTGTAATCTTTATGATTTGTGAACAAATAGAAAAAACCGCTAAATATTACCCCGGCTTACTACAAATCAATGAGAAATGTAGTCGAATCGGTTGAACCGCGAACAAATACTGATAAACACTAGATGACAACAACGATAGACATACTAAAAATCATTGATACGGATGTATTCCATTAATAAATACCCCCAATAAAAGGTATGATCAAGATTTATCAATAACTTTAATATACAGATATTGAGCAACAATTTTTTATAGCTTGGCTTTTGTCATTCGTAATAGTGCGAGCATGTTAATGTGTACAGGTAAAAGTCAAATAGTAACTTCCGTGCTTTGTAGGTCACGTTAAGCTATTACTTCTTGGTAGTAAAGACTTCGTGTTTAGTGTTTACGTTGATCTAAAATTCTTACCTTACGGTGTAATAATACATAATACCTCCTTAATTGCGAGTATCATTGTAATAACTACTTCATTATCATTAATTGGTCGCTCTAATGGTAATAGGTGTAAGACCAGAAAACGGTTATAAACTTTCAACATAACAACAATGAAAACCTTATAGGTATACACAGTACGTACCTATCATGTAAACAACCTCAATTGAGTGCTACGTAGGTTCAACTCTGCTTCTAAGAAGACTTACAAAGTCTCGTCATCTTCAATTTCACGAAAGTTGAATATCTTTCGTGAATCTATTTTTCTACCCACTCTGGATATGATACCAGTTTTTACGACAAATATCATTATCGCACTGCCAAAATATCACGTCGAAATGAAAATGTTCGAGGACACATGAATGAATAATACATGAAAATAAATCTTTTTTGTAGACGTCTCTTTCTGGGTGGAATTTGCAGTAGGTAAACATTCATTGTGTAAAAATACATCGGCTAAGGTTTCTGAAATAGCTCTAGTTACTGCGAGGATATCCATTATTGTAAAGTAAGTGAAAAACTACCGTACAAAGATCTACGGAAAGACTTAGAGTTAACTATGTGGAGTCCAGAAAATACCTATTGGGTATTCAGAGATTCATCAATGTCGAGATAGTCGGTAGTGGATACAGTTTAGATAGGCATCTAGACTCGACCGCGCGTCTACCCGTAAACAGTGCTGAACACTATGGAGCTCGGCTACTGCGAGTTGAATACTAAAGATAGTAACTCGTGCTTTAGATTTAGTTGGGCAGCACTACGATAAAATGCTCTTTATTCGCCTTCCTCCACACGCCTCCCCCTTTCATCCGCCCATGTAAACAGACACAACAGTGAAAATAAAGTACGTGAATAACGTATCTTACCCGTCGATTAGTATTTTTGCTGTACGAATAATGTATGTGCTCGTGTGTTTAATTAAGCCACTGAATTTTTCCATTCTCTTCGTGGAGAAAGATGTTTACTGCGATAGAAGGTTTATTGTAATTAAAAGGATTAGTATTTTTTATATATTACAGTTTAATGCTTGAAAACAGTCTCACCTAATGGAATACGGTGATATAGTCTTGGGTAGTATAGCACACTTTTGTCTTTTCTGATCGGGACGAAATCGATCTTTTTCAAACAAACCGACAGCGGATATACAGATATACAATATTCAACGATATATACAATGATTTACTACTAACTGTTACTAAAAGGTTTTCCAACGAGTGAACAGGCCACATATCATTTCTCATAACAGAACGAAATCAACATTTTCGACAGTAACCCGTCATCCATGTATCCCATCGATATAATTTTGATACCAACACCTTTTTCAGAGAATTCTGAACAAAGTAGCTAAATAGATCAGTGCTCTGTCTCTTCCACCATTCTAGAGACCACAAAGAGCAAGTAAACAAACAA
Source organism: Carystus phorcus (assembly GCA_018248895.1). NCBI lineage: Eukaryota > Metazoa > Arthropoda > Insecta > Lepidoptera > Hesperiidae > Carystus > Carystus phorcus. Next base: position 7,671 of record DWJN01000270.1, read on the forward strand.
ATGTTGATTTTTACATACATATATACATAGATAGATATTGCATATAGAAGTAGTATTTTTAATCGTTCAGTGAGAAATATACACATACAAGAAAATTATCATTTAAAATCAAATTAACAGAAAGTGGAAACGGCAACGGCGGAGAGGGCGCATTCGGGTGCGAAGCGATGCGCCGCGGCGCCGGCGTGCTCGAGAGCTCGGTTCATTTAAAGGCACTTGTCTGTAATTGCAGAGCGACTAAGACTTAGCCCGCCCGAACGGCAGGCGCCATCAAACAAAAAGAAGTTTTAATGGTATGCCTTTTTCGACCCTCTACGGGCCGTCGCGAAACCAATGACCGCTCCAACCCTTTTTTCCAACTTTACCTTAAAAAAATATCCGCACCTGCTCGGGAGTTTGAGCGTAACACATAAATGAAATTGATGAGGACCTTTCCTAAATCATTGTACCTTTCATAGATTTCGAATTATGACCTGATTTCGTCGGGTGCAGGTGAGATTGCTTTTTAAGTGTTGAATTGCAATTTATTCGGAAACGCAATAAATAGCTCGGGCGGCGCCGCTTGACCCACTTCCTGTTACATGCCGAAACGCCTGCGATTTAATCGCGCCCTGCCCCCACTCCATCCTTCCGCCGAGACCCCACACGTTTCGCTTCTTTACCCCATAATTATTAAATCCATTCCTTGCGCGCCAAGAAAGGGGCACACCCTAATAAATAATTCCACTGGACTTTGCGTATGCGACCTCCCTCATGAGCATCTTAAAACAAAAAAATATCGGAAATACGTTTACCGTTAAAATCTTGTTTCGTGGAGCACGTACGAAGCATAAACCAGCTACCAGTTATTAAATGCTGACGTCGAGCAATTTCTCCACGAATACTTGTAGCGATAATTGTGGATCTCCTGTGCGATAGGCTTAATGTCTAAATCGTGCTTCGTATCGCAACAAAGCTACTTGTACTTGTGTATTTGTAATCTGTTTCCGGCTGCTTTTATCCGATATTCGCATCTACTTCTCCCTCGAATACTAATCAGCATTTTTTAGATAAAAGCGTCGAGTTTTTCTGTTATCTAGTTTGTATGTATCATTAAATTGCACTTACGTATATCTACTGCCACCATCTGAAAGCAGCACAGTAATTTCTTTTTAAATCTTACAAACAGCATTAGTATGTTAAGTGTAGGCGACGTCGACGACAAAATAAATACATATGTTCAACTGCGCTGAATTTAATTGTTTTTGAGGCCGAGCTTTTAAATAATTTATTCTTAGATTGATTAACCTCAGCTTGCAACCGTTGTAGTGGACATCTCTATATTTATATTACTTTTCGTACGAGTATTAGAATCTCTTGATGTAAAGTTGTATAATGTGAAGGCGGCTTCATAGTTTTCTCGTATTCGTCGGAGTTGGCGGTGCGGCTGGGTAGCGGCTGGCGGGATGGCGCGCGCGTCGTGTCTGACAGGGAAGCGGAAATTGCGCGGCGCGTCGCGTGCGCGTGGCGCCCTCGCGCCGTCACGTGCAAATTCTACCTCCCGTTTTATTTCGCTCCGCTAGCCGCTGCAACTCGGGAACCTTTTTCCGCGGGAACATTTACTTCTCTAATAGGAAATAACGTCTGCGCGTGCAACCCGAATTTAGTTCTTAAACACTCAGTCCGAACATCGATTGCGTTATTTTGTTGAAAAAAGAAAGCGGTGTTGCACACCGTTTCGCAGTAAATTTTTAAAAGAAGCTCCTGAACGAACGGCGGAAATTCCTTGACTCGTGGCATGTACCTTTCTTGCAACCTTCATGTACAATTTGCTCTAATTTTATAGCTCATTCTTTACCAAGTATAGCATAGCTCCCTATTTTTACCAGATAAATCAATTCTTTTTATAATTTTTTAAATGAAAACTCCTTTAGTCGCATTAAGCGATTTCTGGATGGGTAAAAATCATCATCTGGCATCACCTCATTGGCATAATCAGGTCATGTTATGATCAACAGGATTGAGCAAGATTACAGAACACGTACATTTTTTCCAATCCGTCCAACCAAGTGATGATGAGATCGAGTTACAATTAGCATAATTAAAAGAATCCATTAGTTTTTTAATTCTATACAATGTAAAGCGAGATGTTGCATTAATTTTTGCCCGTCTTACACGCATGTAAATAGCATAAAAGTACACAATCATTAATATATTATATCATTAATATATTTAACTTTTATGGAAGAGAAATTAGTATATTAGTATCTTTTTTCAATTTGTTACGTTTAAAAAATAACAAGGAAAGCCGCCGAACGATACTTACTAATATTTAAAAATCAAATATCTAACTTTTAATATGACTTGTTTATCCTTCGGTTTTTTTTTATTTATAACATTGTCACAACTTACAAGTGTATAAGTACTTATATGTATTATCTCCGAATTTTTGCACACATTTCGAACAAGTTCGCAACCTGATATTAATAAAAAACTTGTAATAAATTGAAAGTAAAGGATATCCATTTCCACGAACATATTTGTCAACAAAAAATATCGTGCAAAGCGTGTCTCAATAACGGTTCGATAGGAGCGTGTGTGTTTTGTCTATGTCGTACTCATAACAAAGCAGACGCGAGCGCGCACAGAAATATTTTTGTGAAAGTTTCATGAATATATTAGCCATAAATGTGACTAAAGGAATCTATTCCCCGTTGCGAGCCGCCGACCTGCCGTGCTGCGAGAACCTACAGACACTATACACGATTATTTGAGAATTGCGTATTATACTGTAACCCGACGATTTAAATTTCACGCTACGTCATGATAAAATCATACTTAACTTATACGAACATTTCCTGTGTTAGTGTATAATTATTTGATGCTTAAACCCAATGGCTATATAATAACAAATTATAAAAATAGCAATTTTGGAATAGGAAGACCCGGTAGTATTCACTGGTGGTTATGTCTTGACTTTTGATATAAGTGGAATCTTTTTGAACTAACGAAACATGATTTTGAAATATTGCACTTAGTTTAAATTCCTATTTCAGTTAAAAAAACGTATAAGTAAGTTATATTTTTTTATTATTTCAAAATCAATGTCATAGTTTGATAATCACGTTTATAAACAATTTGCAGCAGGAACCTCGCTATGGTAAATTTAATTATGTGGACTAATGTTAATTATTACTTCACTAATGTATTCTATACGTATCCAAAAAAACCCAAGAGTTTTTATACGGGCCGGTCGCAAATATCCACTTGTTATTCTTAATTACCATGATAAATCGTTCGTTTTAAGTACATCCGAGAGGAATATTTATTCCATTAATTAAGTACAACGGTATCTAATTTCATTAAATTTCTAAATGTTACAAGCAAATAAAGCTCATTTAACTGTGTGTGGGCGACGCTAAGAAAACAGTACCTTGTAAAATGTACAAAGGTTTATAAATAAATGTTAATGATTATATCACCATCACACGCTTTTAAGAATGTTTTTGTTATTTATAATTGTAACATAATTATATTGTTGTGAAGTTATAATTATTAATAATAATTTATCGAAGATGAATGCTTTTAACAGACACAATATATTGACCTTCGGTTTTACATGTTTGTTTCCGAAGGGCGTTATTCAACAAATAGTAACACAATAAATATTTTACTAGCTGTAACCGGCTACATTTCATAGAGAAATCCACGCAAACTTATTTTGTCTCATTCGTTTATCCTTACCATCGTTGGGGGCTCTCGTAAAAACACAATAGCGTTACATTTTACGACATCAACAAATGTCAACTTTTCAAAAAGTCTGCCGTCGCCTCTGCTCCCCCTCCGCGCCGCGCGCCGCACTTCACCTCCGCTCTCACCCGTCATTCGAAGCGTGCAGATCGTACTCTCCTTAATTTTTCATGAAAAACACTTGTTGTTTAGCCCTTTAAGGGCCCGACCGAGACATGCTTGACCGAGACACCGCAAAGCATACTTTTCCTGTAAAGTAAAATTAACATTTCGAAATGCCCGCCTGAAAGAGAAATGTTTATGAAATGCCAACTGTCCTGAATGATACTTACAGTTTAAACACTTTGTAACAAAGTACGCCTACGTAATAAATTCTTCAAGTTTCTAACCTAAAATAAACAGTTATAAAAGAGTTTATTTTCAATAATAGGTAACACTATTCGAAGCTTTTGTGCACACTTTTTATATGTATAATTAGGCGATAAACGAACAGACAAGTCACTTGATTATTATCCAGGCCCAGATCTATGAGGCCCAGATCAGCATTGGATATCTTCGTAATTTTTTCATCAACAACGCCTTTTATTGGAACAATATTTTTATGAACGCATTGTTATTGTGGAAGTCTAAAATATAAGCCGAAGATTTTTATACACCTTATCGTCAACAAAATAAGATTTTAAGTAAATCAATCTATACCTAAAGGGTAACATTATTAAGAAATACCAAGCAGATTAAACACTGTTTCAGTAGGATTAATTTCAAGATTAATGAGTATTTTGTTAAATAAATTGTAAAGACAGCGGTCCGTAAATAGAGATCCCGGAGAACCTTCAACCAGACTGAAGCGTTTAGAATTCCTTACATAAGCGCTCCGCCATCATATCGGAAAAGAGATCAGAAGTTAATCTATCGGCAACATTCCTTGCGTTTCGCCGGAAGGCACCTCGCGATCGGGCCGGGCGCGCGCGACCTCTCATGAGCTCTAACCTAACCCCGTGCCTTTTAGTTTGTATAATCTAATCTATGCGTTGCAATTACTAAGCATCTTCATAGATATATGTGTTTATCTGATGCGTTGTCTAGAAGAAATCGCTACGTAGCGATAAGTCCACCTTGTATTTTGTAATTCTGTTTGTTGAATTTTTCTATTTACTCAATGGTGTGGTACGGTGAAGTGTTTATCTATGTGTGTTTTTTTAAACATTTCCCCTCACTAAAATTTGTTACACCAGCAACAAAAAGTTACAAACTTAAGTGTCATAACGAATTTTCTTTTTTTTTTCAGGTACGTACTAAAGATACGGTGGAAATCAACTTGGATGCAAGTTAAGTACAATTGTAGATATTTAAATAAAATACCTCAGAAGCGTTTATTTATGAAGTTTTTAGGGTGGGTCAGCAAAAGACAGACTACGCTTGGTGACAATTCTGTGATCTGTGTACATCAACAGCAGTGGCCATAATACGTCACTGAGTTTCCGTTATCTCAGAAAAACAAAATATAATATACAAATAAGGAAGTACAATCAAATTGATTAATATAGAAACCCTGTTTCTAAAGGAAATGAGGAAAATTTTCACGAAACTCTTAGAACCGTATATAATTCGCCTCCGACATTTATCAACGTACGCGAAATTACGAAGTTATCCTTCACTCGAATGACATCTCGACTCGCTTTCGAAAGTATAAGGAACACGATCGATTAACAGCAACCAGAAGCTTTTTGAATGATGTTCTTTGAGCCGCGTACTTACCTACTAACAGCGCGCTCCGGCAGGTAGGGCGAGGGTTCTGCGGCATGTTTGCGTACAAGTGAATTCCATTAGATTCCAGCTTGTGTACCGCCGCACAGCCTCAGTCTCGCTTCATTCATATCCCATTAGCTGATCGATTCACAAGTGCTATACTCATTTATTTATGCGCAGCCTAGGATTGGCTGCGGCTTCACGCGCTCGCAATGCGATTTTCTGGTCAACTCATAATTACGTCCGATAGATAGTTCAGAGTGGAGGGACGCGTGCGTATGCATGCAACTCCGTTCGCGAATTGTACGACGCGTAAATACAGCGACTGTTTGAACTGGGAACAGACGGCATAACGTGATAACGGAAAATTATTTACATTTATGCATCATAAAGGTTACTTTATGGTTTTTTCCATGTTCATAACACCAACAAAGTATTACTTTATTTTGATGTCTATAGTTGTGTTTATACGTGCAAGTAAACAACTACCAAAATAATAAATTTGGAGATATAGTACAAAAATAAAAAGAATTTTCATTTTGCATATTTACTTACGTTAATAATAGTTTAGTAGGAATCTAATCTAAAACGATCGAGTTCGTCAATGAAAAAATTTCAGAGATATATTAAAGAGAGATATTAAATTTCGTCGAGGTATTGAATGGTGTTGCCACAAAGGACTTGTAAGAGAAATAATATGTGCTATGTTCATAATACGTAATTATTGTATCTGTGTTTAAGTATTAAAGTGCTTGAAATATAGGACCGGTCGGTGTGGGCAAAGTAGCGCAGTCGACGGTTGGCCGTCTATGTAATTATAATAACTCGACATGAAAACTCATTTAGTGTCAGAGAAAAGTACTTCACCATTTAGAAGTGTGTTGAACTGTGCACGGTAGCAGTGAAACAATAATTAAATTTTCCCTCGACTCTGGAGTACGGAATATGTCGTCATTTCATCAACCTCCATGGCGCCGCGTTAGTCGCGTAAGCGCCGCACCACCTGAAATATTTAATTCCGACCAACGTTTGTACCGCTCGCTATATGCACCGGAAATTATATCACATCACACCTCACTTGTGTATACATGTTACTTAATAGAGTAGCGACAAGAAATGCATTTTATAATATGGTAAATTTTATGTTACATTTGCATCATATTCATTTTCATATAAACACAAGGGTTACAAACATTTTCTGCATCTTCGTGACAATTTATATCAAACAATACGCGTATTTGTACTATGAAAAAGATTTTCTTCAATTTATCACTATATTCGCTACTGGCAGAGATATTTTTTTCCTTATTATCAATATATCCATCACTGATTTCAACACTCATCGTGCTTGCAACAACAAAAAAATTTGCAACTTATACCTGCAAGAACTTGGATAGTAATGGGTTTACAGGCCAGATTTAAATAATGTAATTGTAAAAACTATTGAAAACTTTCTATCTATCTATTTATCACTCACTCATCATTCACCCACCATCATCACTCATCAACATCACCCATCATCATCATCATCACGAATCATTCACTAGGTACCTGATTATTTTGAAAATTTGCTTACTTGTACGGATCTGACAATAATGTAATCTTTTCATAGTTTTAAACTGATATCCTTTTTCAAACCAGCAATATTAAGAAAAATAATTCTTATACGTAAATTTGTATTATCAATACAACAATAAAATATTCTTCTTTACCAACCGTAGAAGTATTATCGTAACATGATGATGTTGTAGTTATCACTCAGTATCTGTTCAAGTTTCAAATGAACGAAGTGCTTGTGAAATACTTTTAGAATTTCGGAAAAACCAAGAATTTATTTAAAGACGTAAAAGTACCTGGACATTGACATCGATCGATCAATGATATTTTTTTATGAACGAACGTTATTGAGTTAATGAACGAGTTATTATTTTAAAAAACACCGCATGGTTTTCTTACAATAAAATTAATTGTTTGGACTTAACCAAATTCTTATTTAATAATTGTTAAATTTTTTCAATGGTGATCAAATAGTGTACTTTATACAAATAGAATAAACTATTCATATTTCACATTTATTAGATCTGTTATATAGAACATTTCATGTTAATACGTTGTCTACAATAAAGATAATTTGATTTTATAGATTTCAATTCCGTATTTTTGTCACTACTTGTTTTATTGCTTTTGTTTAGTAAAGAGTCATAAGATTTCTTCCGCTTAATGTTTTGACGTTGTTTACGCTAAATTCGAGATCAAAACAATACATACACGGCGTAATATGATTACGAGTGATGTCTCAAACATAAGTATAATGCATATCTTTTCGTCGCCTCCTATTTATGTGGAAATACGTTTTTCTTTTCCTTATTTTAGTTACCATATATATTTAGTCATCATGTTATATAACTAAGGAGTTGTATGTTGCTTATGATAAAAATACAGTTATAGAGAAATAACTGTTTTTATTAGACTTAGCCCGATTTTGGAAAGAATGTTTTTGCTCAAAACGCTAATAGCACCTACTATGTAAGGTTATGTGCTAGGCGGTAATAAAGCATGTTAATAATAGTATTACAAAAACTTACGGGTACACTTTGACATATTATGTGTTTATCTAACTTCATCTGTCAAATCAAAACAAACGATCACAAACAGATTTACATTTATGAAAATCGTAACCGTGTTAAGTAAACATAGATTAGAATATTACGCTTCTGAAAGTAATGTTTCACGCTAGGATTTTTAAATAAAGATTAAAGATAAAATTAAGCCCCGTTGACAAGCCAGTCGGGAAACTTTTTAAATCCTACTTTTCCAACTGTGTTACGGCCTGCGAGAACTACTAGGAATTCCCGACTTCTGTGACAGATTCAGAGTGAACTTCACAAGAAATTTGTAATCTTCAGTCCAGACAGGCGAAAATGCCATACCTACGTTGTAATTTGAGTGGTTTTTTGGTATCTTCTAACTTTCAATGGAGAGGCATGTTTGTTTTCTATCCAACAGATTTCAATACGGTTTTTACCGATGGACATAGTGATTCATGAGTAGTATAGTTTAAGTTACGGTGTTGATTATTTAAAATATGACGTTAATTGTTGAAAATATCGGAAATAATCATTCGCCCTCGCTCCGCTTCTGTGAAGTCTATGATTTTTGTGTATAAATTTGTTTATATCTATAAACTTTAAATGTTTTCATCAATGTCAATAATAGAATAATAAAGCTTTATAATAAACGAAGTTTTTGCTTATTTTAGTATTGACATGCCAAGATTTATTTATTTTAGAATTCCCTGTTTAAGAAAGACTAAAATGCTTGAATGACATTGAGATTTATTTCCGAGTCAAAGTTCAAGTTTAAAGACAACGCTACCCCTATTCCATACCCTTAGAAGTCCCAAAATCCTTTCTTACTGCTTGCTTAGGCCGTAAGGGAAACATTCTGTTCAAATTACAAAATTCTGGTAGTTTCGGCTCGCCGCTAATGAATGAGTCACACAAAAAAGACCTTCGTCTTTGTAATTTGCAATAATGAGGTCATAGGACTATTGTTTTTGAAAACCAAGTAGGTACCCATTAAAAAACGTTTAGATTAGACTCTTAAATGAAAATATTTTTATTGAATCTGAATGATCTAATTGATCCTTTTATTTTATCTAGTGATTGAAAGAACACAAACGCATGTGTATGTGAACACAAATGTATGTGAATAATCTAGACTATAGCATACATTTTTTTGTATTAATAAAATTTTAAAATAGCCAAACTATGTACCTTTATTAGCTACGATAAACATATTTGCTTTTTTACAAAAATAATCGTAGTGAAACCCAGCCATGTATGAGAATATATAGAATTATACTGAGTATTAGGTACAGTATCCTTAGACTTCCGAAAGTCTCCTTCCGCCATTCTTTCGCCCATTGTTTAACTACATAGATGCAACATAAGTATGGGACGCAGTCTTGAACTCAAGCGATAAGTGGATTAGTGACTCCAAAATCTAATTACATTAGATAGGATATTATTCTGACTTACTATACAGAACAAACGTAGTAGTATTTTCTCAATAAACTTGTACTTGGTAAGTAGAACAAACAATTCGCTAGACTTACCATTTTTATAGGTGTTATTAAGTCGTCTATGTGTATAAATATATAGTACCTTTTATAATCACCATAACAAAAATCCTTTCACAATTTCAGTGTGAGTAAGAAATCCACCTAACCGTAGCTATATTAAAGTAAGCAGCGTAAATATTTTAACTATAATAATACCATTTCTAGTTTTTACCCGGATTTGAGTCGGTGTGGCTGTGTGGCTTGCGCGGTGCATTAAAATGGAACGCATTTTCTTAAAGGCACGACTTCTACAACGTGTACAAAGAATTTCTGCCTTAACATTTCTTGCTGCTAAGTATCAAAGCGCGATGCAAATATTTAACAAAATGAAATATGTGTGTTGTACAACTCTTAGAAACTTGAAAGTTTGTTTGAATATTTTTTACTTATGGAATTCAAAGGCATTTTCTGCTTCAAAGGATATTTACTATAGCTAGTGTTTTATTTTTTACAAATTTTTATATTTTTTGATATCGTTTTTCATTGAGTAAATAAATATTATTTTTTATAGCATACTTAAATGTTTAACATTTTTTTTTTTTTATAAATGGAATAAAACAGTTGAAGACCATCTCCTCCTCCGTTTTTCAACCTTTCGTCTTTTATTACGTCTTTTATTGTTTTGTAGCTATTGGTGAGCTTTAATTATCCTTACATCAATTTATAAGAATACAAACGTCATGTTTATAAGAACGTTTTGGTAATTATTATAAGACGTGGTCGTAGTCGCAGCGTAAAACCAAGATGTTATAATTGGAGATAATAAAATTGCAGATCCTTTCTTCGGCTATAGTTGACGTGAAGTAGCGAGCGGCGATGATTGGCCGGGTTTCTTCGCCGCCGCCTTATTTCCATCTTATTACCGGCAGCGAAGCGATATTAAAGCGGGCGCGACGCCGCCAGCCCGCCACCCGCGTCTCCGCCCTGTCTTTGCGTCCGTGAATTAGGTTAATGGCCTGCCAGGTGATTTCCTCCTGAGCCATATTTCGAATAAAGCACCACCACCTCAACACGCCGATATTGTCCAAATAAATCCTGAATCACAAAGTAATTATTCTTCTGACGAACGAACGGACCACAAAAAAGCCTCACTTACCCTGCGGCGTCAGCACCATATATTTTGAATATTCGTTTCAGTGATGATCCGCAATACAGAAGTCGCAGTGTTACGTCCTTATTTTATGTTATCCGAGGGGTCCCGGGGGCCGTTGATTTATGGTACAAAGTCGCACCGTAGCGCGGCGCCGCCGCCGCCGCAAGCGAGCAGCGCCCTCGGCGTTTTTGCAACCCTCTTCTCTATAACAGTTGCACTCTAAACTAACTGAGGTTTAATCACACCGTGTAGGTAATTAAGACAACATCAGAAAACACTTGAGTTTTAATTTATTGCTTTTTTCTTAAGCGCCTCTTAGCAGGAGCTCAAGCAAAACCTGAATGAAGTTTTAATTGGCGCACAATGAGAAAACTAAAACGGCACTTTGTAAGCACCCCATTCTGCTGAATAGCACACTGGAACAGTGCAAGTTTTAATGATTTGAATTTTAATGTTGTTTTTATTCTTCTCGATTGTTTTCAATGACAACTGAACCGTAGATATAGCTACTTTATATCTTTGCAAAAAATACTTTAATCTTCGAATCTCAAGATTAGTTTGGTTAAATTGTATCCACATGATTTTGTATTAATTTCTGGCGGTATTAAACTAATAATTGATAATTATTTTTTTATTTAATGTATTCGAACGTAAATTTACAATACCAGTACTCTGCATAGTGGTATAGTAAAATAACACTTTATAATATTTAGGAAATAATATCAAACAGTTTTTCTAAACTCTGTGGTCCTGCGGTGTGCCACAACCACAGTTTGCACAAACTGAGTAAAGTTGAAATATAACTTTTTCATTAATCGCAACCGTAATTAGGTAAATTTTGAAGTTTTGTACATAATGTAACATATAAAATATCTATAATAATAATCCTTTTCGTTTGGAAATACAAATCATCATAATAATATTTTGATTACAAAAAGCTCTAAACTGGTCTGCCTTATCCTTTGAGTAACTCTTCGTTCTTAAGTTTTCTCCGAAAGTGATCAATCTTTAAAATACAATAGTAATTTAAATATTTTATTTCAATGTTATATAAGTCGATAATTTTAATTAGTTCAATATTTTCTGTTTATATAACATATGGACAAGTAGAAAGCTTGAAATTATTACCTATTATCGTAAGATGTCATTTAATTTTATTAACGGAACTCAATAGAGGAGGAGGTTCTCAATTAAAATGTTTTTTTTATGTGTTACTACATATTTTTTTACTGGATGTACCCATTTTTAATGATTTTTTTTTATTCGAAAGATGGTACTTATCATGTCGTCCCATTTAAATTTCAACAACCTCTGACAAGTAGTTTTTGCGTTATTTCTAATAATGTGCATTTAATTGCTAACATTCATGTTAACCATAACTTGGTTTAAACATAAAAAAGCCAGATTAACTACTTATTAAATTTATTATCTTAAATTATTTTCCATAAAACTAATTATTTATACACTGTACCCTCACTTATGTATATACAGTTGTACTGCGATATATCTTTATATCTACTACTTTTAGAAGAAGGGAAGACTCAGCTATATTTTATTGCATGGCACAGCAAGAATTTGAGACTTGTGAAGGCTTAAAAAGTATTGGGAGATTTTATTCAAATTACACAAAGTTCACAACGGGCGCCCGTCAGCAGTTTCTCGCGTAATCTTATTATAATACCGAAAGCCCTCGCATTAGATGATCCTTTCCCCGCGTGCAAACTGCCAAAACCTTCGCCACTGTCAATCGATACCCATAACGAAGCGAACCTCATGAGCGACTTTATTCCTAAGCATATAAGACATTATTTTGCGTGACATTCACGAATTGATAATACAGAGACGTTATTATATCAATAAAGGCTTTGAACCGTTTGCTTATATGCTATATATACATGTATCCGGCGTTTATCGATTATTATTAATAAATCTGTGTAGAATGCTCTGGAATCACTATATTTGGTTACAACAAAAAGCTATTTCGTCATCCTTGTCTCGTATTGAACATGCAACATCGCTAATGTAGAATGTAATGTATGTAGTTTCGCATAGACAACAGAATACTTATTTTAATACTACTTAGGTAATAAACCATACCAAAACAGACCTAATAATCAGTATATCCGTTGCTCAGAGAGTATGTTTTTAGAACATGATTATTAAGAAACATTATTAAATACTTAAGCTATAATTACTATAGCCTTTGGACGGTCTTCAGTGGTTCAGAGATCAGCGAACTTCAATAGAAGCAGGGCCACAAGCAGCAGCAACGAGCATCGGAAATTATTTTTTCTTTCAAAAATTGGTCTTATGATTGTATGTAGGTAAAATCAAATAATTGAGACTTCCACAGCTTTTGTTAATATTTAAATTCCTCATACTTAAATACTTCCTATAATTGCCATTGCCAATAATATACCCACATAAAGCTTGAAATTGTGTAAATTTTTTCATAGTAGGTACTTACATACTGTTACGAATCGTCTTGTGGTGTGGTCACCTGCTACTCTTACGAAGTGATATTATTGTTTCTTGATCTCTGTATCGGTTGTGTGTTGATGTAGCAGTGACAAGGGCTAGTTTTGAACTGAATAATTTTTCTATTCTTTTTCTTTTCTACTTTTGAAATCGACATCTTAAAACAGTTCAATACTAGGTTCGCCACTGCTTTATAACAAAAAAAGCTAAAGAGTTGCTTTAATATTAACATATTTACATAGGACAATCGGTTATTTCTAGATATTACTATTATTCTAGATACAGTTATAAGTTTGCATTTAATGTCAAATATAAACACTAGCTTTTGGAGCAGAATGACAAAAAATTTCACAAGACTTTCTTTTACAATTCAAAATCTGTCAGAATGCGAGTCGTTTTTGGAAATTAAAATTCATGAATAATTTTTTTCTAAATTTTAGTTCAGTTAAATTAAAACCCACTTTATATTCGGTTTATTTTATTTTACCAAAAATCCAGTAGAAACTTATACTATCGCTTTTATTTTTGGCTTTGTGTATAAAACCAAATCTGGAATCTTGAAATTTTCAAAATATAAATTACTAAAAAGCAGATTATTATCCTATCCCCTAAGGGTAATAAAAAAGATTTTATATGAACTATTATTCCATAGATTCCATTTTACCACAGAGCGTAAATATGTAAAATATGGTGATAAATAAAATTGGCGCCGGGTCCTACGAATATAAATATTTAAACATAGTTATAATATTAATCTTTAGATATAAAGGGAAAACCGGTATAACGGGGTAAGGTATACCTATCGATCGGACAGATAGTTGATGACATTAAAAAATTGATGATTTTTTGCTGATCAATCGTACATACGGTATAAGTTTTGAGTTGCTTTTAATTCTTTTTTAATATGCATAGCAGAGCGTGCCGGGTAGAGCTAGTAATATATAAGAGAGACTTATTGAAGAACTGGTAACTGCTTTGTTTGAGGAATCCCAAGCATTAATAAGCACACTCGAAAAATTATTTAAATGAGTTTTTTTGTTTGTGAACCATATCTAAATCGATTAAGCCGTGTCTGAGAGAAACGATCTAATATATTTCAATCCACCTATAGTTATCTCCAATTAGATTATTTATTAGTTATTCGCCAATGTTGATTCTCCTCAAAATACCATGAATTTGTTTGGACACAACTATATTTATATTTCATGTATCATTAAAATGCTGCTGAACATTCTGATGCTTTTTAATTACCTTAGGTCCCGGAATTTGTATAGAACTGTGGCCTAACTAAAAAATATAAATAAATATACACCAATATACCGTAGGTCATATAAAAACTTACGCTATTCATTTACAATTATTTAAATTTCACGATTAAAGAAGTAGTTAGAGGCAGTAAAAATATAACATAAAATATATGCCTATACAATATATGCCAACACATTAACATGCATTAATACTATGTGGTTATATCAAAATAAATTATTGATACGTATGTTTCATAATAGTTCAAGTTTTACATTAGGAGAAGAATAAACACATAAAATTAGGTAAAAAAAAATAAGTGAACAGCAATGATAATTTTTTGTATAAACCAAAATATACATGAACATGACGTTACTAATAAACGTCAATACCGCCCTAACCCTTTCGTATCCATACCATAACCTAAACCTTTCAAAGTTGACATTAAACGGACCAAAATGTTCAGGTACACTACTCTATACCTTTTACATTTGTCGATCCGTAACGGTCGTGAGTGGTCATGTCGGAAACGATTATCATACATATGTATTTTGGGCTCTTCTGCCACAAATTCTAGATATTACATATAATTGTGCTCAATAGTTTAGCAGTTTTTAATAGATTTAACACTTGTACTTTTTAAATACAGAATCTAGCCAAATCCTTGTATTGAACCCATTAATAGCCTACTACTGAGCACAATTTTCTCCTCGTCACTAATTCCAAGTTTAATACTACACAGTAAATAAATAATATTGAGGTAATTTTACCTGCGGAACCGTATTAAAGCTGATTACCGATTTGACTATGAACAAATGCGATAAAGGGGAAAGTTGTCGTAACTGATTGTCAACTGGAGTGTATGAAATTATTGTTACAGGATTTATATTACCAAAAATATATTATTTTTTATAGCAAACTACTAAATAACAACTATTACAAAATAAACCATAACTATTTCGATAATAATTTAAAACATGTCACCTCACTATTGTTACATGTTAAAATTACTATTACATGATCCATATAAGTATTGTATACGAATAATTTACTTCACCAAAAAACAAATCGTAAAAATTTACAAGTTCACAGCCGTTAGCAATCTTATTTACGTAAAAAGCGAAGTTTTCAAACCTACCTAACGAATTCAAAGGTATAATGAAGCAGGGTAACTAATTAAACTTTGAGTTTCTTTTGGTGCCGAAATGTAGACCGGCCCCATGTTATTTATGTTGCAAGTTTATTTTTAATTAATGTTCGTAAATAATTCGGATTTTCCATTACGGTAACTTTTCCGTGTTAAAATATTTTATAGATACTGGCATAATATCTTATAACGTATCCATCTGTTTTAATATACTTTATATTTAAATAAGTCAGTCTTTTGAGCTTGTCTGTATGTATTGTTACCATTTAAAGACTTTTACGGATTAAGTTACTAATTAATTAATACACGATTAATTAAATAAAATATACAGTCAGGGAATTAAAAGTCTCAAAAATTCAGGCGTATAGCTTTATCTCAACAAAATTTCAGGAGGTTAAAATTTCCTTATATGGCTTCGAGATAAGGATGGTACGGTCGAGCTCGACTTGGCGGAGGTACTATTACCCCAAATGAGGTACCCCCAAATGATTCAAAATTTAAATAGCTTTGAAGTATCTCCATCAAATGTTTCTAAACAAAAATTAAGTCTATGTCCAAATTACGGAAAATATTTAGCAAAAAAAATACTCGAAAGATATGTATCTATTTGTTGTCTTTTAAGTTTATTGATACAGTTATAACGTAATTTTCCAATTACACATCAATATGATGTTTTAACGGATCCGCCACGTATAACAAGATTAAATGATAATTAATTAAGTAATTTAAGAGTGTATTCTTTCTGGTCTATTTTCCATCCATTTTGGATATCCAAAAATATTTTAAGTCAAACTCAACAAGAATAAAATAATGGCTGTCAGGGGGTACTGCTACTAAAAGTACTATTTAATTAGGTGTTTTTTTTTATTTTGAAAATAATTTGTACTAATAAAACGTACAATTTTACGTAAACTTAGGAAAGGCAATTTATACATGAAATAATATGAAGGAGCGTCATAGTGTATATAGTCATATATAATTATAAAAGTTAAAGTTTAGATTAAAAAAGCAGTACGCTAATTATTATTTTTTTAAATATGTCACAGTAAATAAAATAAAATAAAACATTAATAATAAAATAAGTACTTTCCTACTGTTTATCAAGCATATAAAATGCATTACAAAAAGGGAAGACGGCTCGCTTTATTACAGAACAAAAAAAGATATCGGTACTTACTTTTAAAATTTCAATCATAACTTAATTTCGAGGAGTCTAGCTTAATTGGCTAGATTGAAAAAACGTATGTTTCCCACGGCACAATCAATTATTAGCATGTCGGCGACGCGAGTTTGGAAGTTTTTTACACGTCTAAAAATCAGGTAACGAACATAAGGAACTTTTCACCTCAAATTATACAACTTACAGAAGATATCTTTTTCAGCTTAATATGATCGAACGCAGCAGTTAATTGAAAGGAGGTTTATAATATATATATAGGTAGGTTATATAGTCATGTCCTTTTTAGCGTTGAGATTTTTACATGTTATTTAAAAAGACTGGAAAGATCATTTTTAAATAGTGAATTTATAAGAAAAAGGTTACGAAGTTCCATTTTGCGGGCAAAGAAATCTTTGACAAAATATCTACTCTCTCTGAAGTTAAGTAACTAACTTTGTTTTAATATTTCTATTTAGTTTATACCTTTTTATATTTTATTTTTAATCTGCGTTAACCAAATATTAAAAAACATTTACGAAAATCAATATGTTTCGAGCGCTCTTCCGCATTTTATATTTTGGAAAACCGAAAAAGTCCGAATTTTTGTTTTAAAAATATAATACATAATTCAAGAAGATAAGTAGTAAATAAGCGGACGTACCAGTAATATTCCTGCGTCAATATGTGGAATTGAAATATCAATATCCAATTTTTTTAACTAAACGAAATTTTTATTTACCTTAAAGGGAAGTAACTCTATTTGAATAGGATTTTAACAAACAAGTAATTCAGTACCTAATTTATTGTATGAGAGTAAAGATAAGATTATACATTAATTAGAGTATTTGCAAATATTGTTTGATAACTTAAACGCGTTAATTAATACATTACAACTCAATTCTTTCGGAATTGACATAAAAATTGCTTTTGTTTAGATTGACAAATGTTCTTAACATTAGTTGAATTAAAATAATAAAACATGAACACTACATTTACCTCGCGTAAATTACTAAGTTTTAATTTATTTGGCAATTGCAGTTATTCTGTATGTATGTATATTTTTTATTAAATTATTTACAAATTCTTCCCTTTATATATATTTTTTATAATCATTATTTATATTTTTCGTATAATTGGTAATTAATTCCCTCTAGCGCGCGTAAAATAATCAGTTACATTTTGAGTGCAATAAACTAATTAGGAACAAATATAAAAATAAAGACAAGATAAATCCAAAACACTCAGTAGCTTTGAGTCTGATCAGTAGTGTAGAATCAATAGAAGATGTACATAGAAGTGCTGCAGCGGTTCATTCTCATCACCAGTCGTTAAAGCAAGGAAAGCGAAGCAGATGTCAACTACAGCTGGTTGAAGGGGACCAAATGATAGGAAATACAATTTGACCCGAAGTCAACCAGCTAAAGCGAACAACGCTAACACTTTCGAGCGCGCAGTGTTTCGACTTCTTAGCTTCGACTTCAGAATCTCCTGCGGGCGTCTTCTCTTCTTCCGGCCGTACTAAAACTTGTAAAAACATGATTTGGATAGCACGAGTGCGTAAAGGTTTACAAAACACCGTAAGCATACTCGAATACGATCGAGGTTGCTTAAATTTAGAATCGTGTAAAATTTAGCGTGTATATAGTGGAACAGATGAGTCCAGGAATAGTCGGCGGTGCGAGGCGAGAGGTGCGGCGCGGAGCGAGGGCCGCGGGCCGCGGCGGCGTCTGGCCGGCGGCTCCACATATAGGGCTGGTCGCGCGCTGCAAGCACACAGTGTAAGCTTACCGGCGAGGAAGCCGCCCGGCACGCCGACATTGACGCGCCGCATGTAACCGTACACGCCACCTCGCTATTTCGGTCTCGTCCGCTGCACTAATTCGGGCAGGGTTAACGTGGCGGCCTCCCCGAGCGCCGTCGACCGCTGCACACTTCCGTCTTCGTACTTCGTGCGGACACTTCGAAAAATTTTTAACGGACGCCTAAATTCTGTGCGACGGCCGCTCGTGCACTGTCTCGTTCGCGGTTGTCTAAAAAATTTTTATTTCTCTTGTCTATGTCAGTTACGTCGTGATCTAACCCGATGACCCCGACGTCATCGACCTGACGGGAACACCAGACGAGGAGTTCGTTGACACCGAGCAAATTTGACCTTGCTCTCGCGCTTGACCCAAAAATAGAAGAACGACCGGAAGGAAATACTTAAAAAAAGAGAATAATTTTAATGAAAAGAAACGGTCTTCCTATTTTTTCAGAGGTGAGCGACCCCAGGTAAGCGTTCCGAGGACACCTCAGGTCGCTACTTTACGTCCGCAAATGCATTCCGACCGACGGCGACGCGACATCGCGAACCTACTAACCCCGCGCTACGAGGGGCCCTGCGCCCCGCGACCCTCCGAATCTGAGCCTCCCGCCCCCCTCCCTTCCGGTCCATCCGAAAGCTTCGAAAATACTTAACGTCTACACGCGCGCGGAGGCCCGGTCGGCATAGGGATAGGATGAATCGAACGAATGCGGCCGGCTTCGGTCGAAATATATAATTGCTAGATATGAACCCGGGGTCGTTATTAACGATCGTATGTATG
>DWJN01000271.1:0-26937 GCA_018248895.1 Carystus phorcus
ATTTTAAATTAATTGAGGACTATTACAAACTTAAATTGCAATTTTTTTTGTAAGGTTAGGGTAGATTATATTCGTATAATGTGGTTTCTACAAGATTTTAATGTATCATGTACTTGTGAAGAAGAATAATTATAATTGTAACACAACTCTATTAGGCGTTTGTTCTTTTTGAACATAACACATGACATAAATTGAAATGGTGAAATTCGGGTTTTTGTATTTTCCTTTGTTGTTTACGATTTAAGTTAACTGTGCCTTTTGAAAACAGAGTTAATTTAAAGCGTGTTAGTGTAGGCTAAACTTAATTTCAGTGTAAGACCTAAAATTTATGTTTTACAAGAAAAATATACCTAACTTGGGTATATGCACAATCTATGTAATTTTAGAATAGTGATTATACTGATAATAATTTATGTTAATAAAAAAATTACTCATCTTCATAAGGTCCTCACACTGTATTTTTCTATAATAGTAGAAGTGATATGCTAATTGAGTTGTTAAATTCTTTTGTTGCTTTTGTTTAAGTACAAGTTTTTTTTATCGTAAATTTTGGTACGCAAAATTTTTATTTGCTTTGTGGTCACGATAATAAATTGCTACAAGTTTTACTATCGCTATTTGCCAATTTGTTATTTTATTATAGTATAGGTAAGGATGCTAACTGGTTTACCAAATATTTGTTGTCATTAACATTCCTCGTTTTGTGACATAAGTTATGATATTTTGTAATGAATAATGTTGGGGCAATTATCCTACCAATTCAAGGATATATGGTTTCTCAGTTTCTATTTTTATATTTTATTACTATTCTAAATCCTGTTACTTTTTTATTCAATTGTATTTCTAAATGATTATTATTAATTACAATGGCAAATGAACTAGTTTATAGTTTGCGAAGACGAGAGCAGTACATTGAAAGAGAAGGCTTACTTGTAAGTCGAGTACGCTTTTATTGTGACCGTGTTTCTTACTCTCGGCATTATGTTGTTTGGTGGCAGGCGCCAGAGTACAGCTTCTCACGAATTTCGCGGCGCGGCGTCTGCGCGTGGGCGGCCTATCATGCGCCGCCATCGCACGTCTCACTGAATGCACTTGCTTCTACACCTGTACCTACACTTTCATCTTATTCTCTCACAATAAGGTTTACAATACATTTAACCAAATGAACGATGCCAGGAGAATACGACGGCCCTTTGTTGCCTAGTGCGTCTAATTAGTCAGACTGTTTAGTGCTATACTCGCCTCGGGCATAGTCGGCCTTAACAACGGCCCGTACGATGTGAAATGATGTGATTTGTTGAGGTATGCAACGCACACCGACCTTTCTGCTAGATTAATTTTTGAGATTCAATTTTCAATTTTTATTTTTGTTACTAGCGAATCGAATGTTGGTAATAATATACCCAACGGATTGTACATTATGTTCGGCCTCGAGTCATATTGGTCCCTTTTCATGCGAGACTTAACAATTTATATCATGATTTCAGGCGCCATGAATACGCCTACAACGGCATAATAATTTTTGCATTGCTTGAGTGGAGATATTGTATTTCAAAAGTCGTGGTGAGATTCATCTGTTGCAGCGTGTTCATAAGAATATTCTCATGTTTACCGGTGACATTAAATCTTCTTGTCTTGATGTTTTTGACTGCAGTCTCATTGACAATGAAATATCAAAGCTTGTATATATTTTGAATTTATCGCACATGCCCGCGGTGTGTTTTGAACGTAATATATCATATTTTCTTTACAGCACCATTTTACTGTTTTTCCATACCGCAATCGTATACCTATGTATAATTCCTTTTTTACTTTATGCCGTTGACTTTCGTTTCTACATGTTTAAAGCTGTTATGTTCTAGTGTATTTTTTAAGTATCATTTATTATGAATGAATTATTGATCTCAGATAAAAAACATAACTACTTGCTTTGGTTTCACATTTACGTATATTTGTATAAAAGCTTTAAAACATTGTTATTTAAAACAACAACATTAAAAAAAGTATATTATAGTTCTTAACTCACGGTAGAACTTTCCTGAAATTTAATTCGTTATATAAGTAGTCTTTTTCGTTCTAATCTTAATCTTTCTATTTTAAGTATTTCCTAACGTATTATAATAATATATGTATAAAAAATTAAAAAGAAGATATTTTATTTAAACATTCACCTTAGGGTATGATTTTGTTTAAACTACAAAAGACATGTTTTTATATAAACATAGTAAAGTGTACCACCGTTGAACGTTGAAAGTATACGGTATTTGGCAATATTATTACAATATTAAAAACAGCTGTTTCACAATACAAAAGTCAGTCAGTAACGCGTGAGATCCTGAATCAGAAATATAGCCCGAATTATGGCGACACGGTGGCGCCGACTTTCTTTATCGGATGATATTTATATTCGCATACATGCACTTTTGAAATTAATCGACGACATTCATTTTATAAAATAATAAGAGACGATACGTAAGTAAAATCAACATCGAATGGGGTAGAGTCGGTCATTCGGAAAGGGTTTCTATTAGGATTTAGTGCCGCCCTTTTAAATTCCGCCCTCCAATTAAGATAGGGCTTATAGCTCCCGATATGTCGCGATAAGGTGATTTATCTTCAATAAATTTATCGCTCAATCAACGTCGTCGCTTGCGCCGGTTTGCGCCGCGCTTGATTGGATTTCTTCATAATTACATCTTTTGACACGTACGCGCCAAGTTTCGTACTTCACAAGCCGCCAGGGCATGAGATCGTGGGAGCACCGTGTAATCAGCTTTCTTGGTCGTCTTGTTTTGATTCCGAATCATGGATTTATATTGGATAGAAGTGTTGTCATGCAAATTTGTTTCCGTCTTCTGTAAGAAAATTACTATTTCATTTGATACGATTCTGAGTATCACTTCAAATTATTTTCTAGTTCTACCGCATAACTCATGTCTATGGATAATTGTAGATTAATGTCCTATGTATTCCAAATTCAAACTTTTAAAGAATATGCTATAGTAAATGATAAAGCAGTTCTATAGTTCTTTACATCTCTGTTTAACATAATTTTCTTGCTGTTATTTAAGAAATGCGTTGAAAGGTAGGTGTTATCGCACCGCTTCATTTACACGTCGACCAGTTGTCATGAGAAATATTTGGTGGTGATTAAGCGTGAATGCCTCTTGAAATAAAGGTACGTCAAGGTGTATATCATTAATAACCGAATCCATATCGAATTGGCGGGTACATTTGCCGATGTATTTCGGTGTCAGCATTTATTCGCTATCATCACCTGTAATTATTCTAATAACACCCAGTTAATGGTTCAGCAGGAAATTGAACGTTCGCGAGTCCAACCGCTCTTCTACCGGTCCTGTGGATTCAAGTTAAATGTAGTTACGGTACGATGTTGCTATACAAACGATGTAATTAATACTTACTGAGATTACCTTTCATGAAGATAAACCTTATGCTAAATATTTATTTGTCGTTTTTGCAGCACATTATTGTAGGTATAAAACAACGAATGATGTTATAGAATATAATGTGTCAGTTTCTGAAAGTATACGTATTAAAATATAAGGACAATATCTTATAATTAAGACACTTTAAAGCACAGGTAGTTCCGTCTTGGAATCTGATCGCCCCTTGTCTTTACTGTCATAAAAAGCAATCTTATGCCAGATTTAAGCGCGTGCGCAACTGCCAAAAAGAAAACAATTAACTTTTAATTTCGCAACTCCCGAAATGCGATATCTTTTAGGGTAACCATTGAATTATTGTTAACGTGAGACATTGTTACGACTTACAATATGAAAACATTTTAACGTCCGATTTTCAAAGCAACATTGTCGTAATAAAAACGGGGCATGGAATGTGCAAAACTTAAGCGAATTATTACCTAACAACGTTTACCAGGTTAAGAGCGAAATGTCTATGCGAAGTCTTTTATCTGGTGCGAAGGCTTTTAGGCTTTGTTTTAAAATTTTATTTTCAATTATCAATTTATTTATAAATTCTTGAAGATATCCTGGCGTTACCGAAAGCTATGGTTAGTTGAATCTCTTAAAAGGTATCATTGTGGCCATCACACCACCCAGCACGTAGGGGCCAGGTTTCGGCGCGGTGGTCGCAATTAGGCGCGATAAATGCCACCGACACCCGATCCGTCGGTCTCTCGTCCGATTAATCGATGGAAGGAATACGGCATCCGATTTAAACGGCCCTTTTCTTTCCCTTGTTTATGTAGCACTTTACGGTTACTCTGATAGCTATCGCCATCGGGACCTTCTTTGTATTCTCAGTTTTGTAATGCGTTCACCTTATGACTTGACCCGTTTAAAAATAAATTGATATGAAAAAAAAACATTATTAAAGTAACTGTTCTTTTATCGTTGTCTCCTTAAATAGCAGTAGTGATCTGATGCCTTTTTACAGTCACATATTTTAATGTTTTTTTATAATGTTTTTGTAAAATTCGTCAACGCTGTTAAAGTAAATAATTATCATATTATTAGTTATAACAATACATTGGTGGACATATTGGTGAGTGAGAGTTATGTTTTCAACATTTATAAGGCAGCACAGTAAAACTGTTTGTATGATTTATCATCCATTATTTTTTATCGATCAATGCATGCATATATACATACTTGTTCTTGATGATATTCGTTCTTGAGTTAATTTCTTAACCACTCTAGATACATTTTAACGTTTTCCAATTTATGTCTTTTTATATACCGCTTAAATACCCGTATGGTATTTGAACAATTGATTCTGGATCAAAAAAGGGCCTGTGTTGACAAAGCCCGCATACACGACTCGCTGGCCACATATCAATTATTATGACGCCAAGGATTACGAGAGTCGTTACACAATTACAATGTGTTAAGTTTTATGTCTTATTTTGAATAGCTCGTCGGGACTGAGGGATTATTTGAACTTCCAAGCCCTTTGTTATTATACAGCAATAATCGTAAGTTATCTTCACTTAAAGATTGAACAGACAAATAAAAATCAGGCTATAAGGGCCCGGTTTTCTATCGGCACAATAATACATAGAAATACAGTAATTATATAATTGTTATTTAACATTAAATTAAGTTCTATTAAAATATTATATCTCTTGGTAAGTAGTTATAGAAATACAATAAAACATATAGGTGAACTTAAGTGCATACAAATCAAATGTAACTGCCCCACCCTTTCTAAATCTGTACTGTGTCAGTTGCACCGGTGTCAAAAAGGGAACGAGTAACGATCACTGAAACAATACAAAAAGTTCTCCCATTACAAGGCGACAAAACTCTAATATCAATAGAACACAATGGGAACAATAGTTTGCCCTCTGTCAATTATGCCATCATTACCATCCGAATAAACGATGTAACGGATCAGATGTTGGTGGAAAAATAAAACGATGACAATGCATTCAGGCGTCTAATACGTATCTGATTTAATGTTGATCACATGAAGAACGAAGAACATAATGAAGAACGGAAAGTAAATTATGTGTATTTTATTTAAAAAATATACATACATCAAATTTATTAAATTTTTAAAATAGCTTTCTTCCTTCATTATTTGCTTGGCAGACAACGCGTTGGTGATGCTTTCTGGTTTTAATGTCCATGGGCGGCGATGTCCACTTACTACCACGTGGATCCTCAGCTTGTTTGTCGGTTGTTAATATAAAAAGCAATATATTTTTTAATACTGATGAAAAAGTATTGTAAGGTAACGATAAGGAGGATTAAATGAGAAATAACTAATGTTATTAATATAACAGAATGTATAGATGAAAAGTCCTTGATACACGCACAGAAGATTCGGGAGAAAGTAGCTGGATTGGTTCCGTTTGGACAAAGATAAGCTGCTACAAGTCCTTTCATGTACCGTCGTAAATCCTATTTCCTTCGAATAGATTTGTTCTCAGGAATAACGTTCAATTGAAATCTAATACTCTGTGGGTATACTCGAAATGTAACGATGACTCAACATTTAAATTTGACTTAAATGTAGGTATCTGTTGTATTGGTGTCTGAAATTTTCTATACAACGAGTGTTTTTAAGTGTTTCTTAGATTAACTTTCGGTTTTAAAAAAACAATTCATGTGAAGTCATTTTTTTAAATTAATAATGCAAAAACGTTAATTAAATCACTCTGTGTCATTTATTAGTTAACTACCTTTGTTTAAGTTCACGACTAACGTGACAAAGTGTAGAGAAGATGGTTGGTATAGCAGTTTCGTTAATTGTTGATGATTATATCTCTTTGCAGTCATAATTATCTCTGCGGGTGGGTCGTTCGTTATCGAGCCCCGCAAACGTACCAGTGGTATGTCGTAAAAATGACAAACGTACTTTTATACCACTGTCCGACATATGTAAGTAATGCTGCGTTGTGTCGTATCTTTTTACCAGAGAGTAATCAGCAATTTATTAAGGTGCGTTGTTGATTATTTTATTAACGATATCGCCGCCTCCATATCTCTTGGACGTTTTTCCAATCTGTGTGGATTTGTGATTGTCAACGGTTAACTCTTTTTGTTTTATAATAAGAATAGTGTCGTAGTAGTCTTTTTTAAATATAAGTTAATGTGCGTAATTCTACTAATTGTAAGTGGTGATGTGATCTTAGGTAGTAAAGCACGTTAAATTAGTAAAAGCATATTCGCTCTTGACTTGAAGATTGTATTTAAGTAAATGTAATGTAATTGATTTTAGTGAAAATTCTTATCTTAAATCTATACTAATAATATCGAGACTAATAATTAAAAAAAATCATATAGTATCGTGAGTTATATGAAACTCTCAACGTTTATATGTATGCATAATTTTATGCAGATGTTTACAGTGTGGTAAGAGGTTTAACGTTATCCGGAAACAGTATAATAATGTTGTTTCGACCAGTGCTTACGGATTCAGCAGTGTGATTGGGAGTTACGATTGTCATTAATATCGTAATTGAATCGATTTATGATCACATCATCTCCAAACGATTTTATTGCGGCATTCGTGGAGTGTTTTACAATTTTAGATGCGTTTCGGCGAAGTTTAATTGCTTAGCTTGTATTTAGGTAGCTGGTTTGTGAACTTATTTGTAATAAGTAGTAGAGTTAACGTATCACTATTACACCACTTGATTACAAGTACAATATTGATTTTTTAAATACATATAGTGAAATGTCAGTTGATATCAAATTACTTTTTTTTGGCTTGAGCTTTAATATTTGACAAGTGATTGGACAATAATATTAGACATTGCACAGTTAAATTTTTATCCTTATTAGTTTGTTTATTATGTCTATGTAACTATTATGTTTATGCATAATGACATTTTTTCCCGTAATTACATTTTTATAGCTACATTTTATCTCATCCAGATGTTTATAGATTCAACTTAAATTCTACTGTTCATGTGATTGCTTTCTACTTAAATTATGAAGGCAATATCGACAGTGAATATTGTAACTTTCAACATAACAACTTTAATTTCAATTGATCACGCAAAAATTTAATCAAGCTTGTAGATTAAGCGGTTACATTGCAATGCCGATATATTTTGTTTTCTCCGAATAATACATGTGAATTTATTTACAATCAATCGAATTTAATTTATAACGGCCACCGGCGAATTCAAATTGAAAATTAACCCCTTTGAGGTACGCCCAGGAGGTACTTAATTTTTTTAACGGTCTTTTTCCATCATGTCAACACCGTCCGTAAATTATGACCGTTCTAGTAGCCTATTATTAAGGCACCGGACATTTTATTTGAGGCGATTTGGGCGAAATTGAAAATTTTAAACAAAAATATCGCCTGCGGTTCATATGCGATGGGTTTTTGAGATTTATGAGTAACGTTTTTGGAGAATTCTGGTAATTTTAAATTCTAATGCGCTTAAACAAACCCACCGGTTTTTTTAACATTGTATCAGGTTGGGTCGTAATTTAGTTTAAACTGTTGGACGTTATCAGGCGACTAATTTTAAACACAAGTATTTGGGATGTCTCCTTTAGAACTTGATTTGGTCAGGTGGCGTCGATCTAGCAAAGGTCATCGGCCTCCGTGAGGTAGGGCCAGTGGATGATTGATCAGCTCCCTTATCAGTGCACTGTCGCCTACGGGCGGTGTTTTCAAAGACACATTGTCCGAGGCTAAGAAGGCATGCACTAATGACGATACGACTTAGTGTTTTTTAACCTTAAACAAATTAGTGCTTTTAATTACAAATTTCTTTCGTTATGAAACTGAAAATATAAAGATATTTGGATTAATTAAGTCTCTAAGGCGTTTGCTGAAAATTCGTAAAAGTAAAGGTTTCTTTCGCTAGGGTTATAAATAGATGTTGTTACACGTCACATTACGTCAAGGGTTCCATGGTGCATTTAGTGTTGCGGATATCCATAGCCGAAGGTGATCACATAACTTCAAGAGACACGTATATTTTCATAACTTATAAGTACCTTAGCATCTTAGCTCTTTAGTATCTAACATTCAGCAACTGTTTGAGATTTTAGAAAGTTATATCAATATTGATTATAAATGTTCTATGGTTATAGTGGTCACCTAACATCAGCTCATTTACATATCTAAGTGTCCCTTCTGTATACATATGTACATGCCATTTGTACTACACCCATACTTTTTTGTTGCAGTTTGTCGGATCGACTGCTACAGCAAAGTAAGTATAATGCGTTATATCATTGTTTTATAAATTTGTTTATTGGTTTAAATCAAATAATTTATACACATAAAAATATAACGAATTACATATTAGGTATGTGTAATTTTAATTTTATTTAGTTTTAATATGATTTTATTTTAATTTTTCAGATGGACAGTCAAATCGGTGTTACAAGAAATTCCTGACTTGAGCGCAGTTATAGACTTAACTAACACAAACCGCTACTATAATCCAAAAGTACGTACATTAAGTAACAGTGTTCCGTTAGAATTGTTATTACAAGTCAGACAATACCAATGTAATGTGTAAAGTTGTATTGTTCCGTACATATTAGTACAAGCCATCTGACATAATTCGCGAGGTGTTTAATAAAATATTTTACGGCCACTTGTCCGGTGAAAACGGGCCTTTCTTTATTCTGTTAATGCCTTTATTGATATGTTAAGTACTTGTTTGATATAAAACACAAAGTAATTTACTTAGAAATCATTGTTTCGCGCTCATTCGCAATCGGCTGTGCTCAAAAACAGATTCTGCTCAATAAACATTCCACTTGTTACTCGTGCTAATAACGAAAAGCACGATAAACAATATTCGCGTACGGAGACATGATGCCTGGAGTCAAAATTACGACTCTCAGTTGTTGAGATACCGCCTGAAGCCTGCACTCGTATAGGACTGTGCTTTACCCAGTATCTGTTAGAATACCGGGAAGCAATAAAATTATGTTCAGTTTTACGATTGAAAGTCACATTTTCCACGACGATGCTTTGTTCGTACTTACGTCTGATTGCCTTGCATTCATCTTCTAGCATAATCCGATCGTAAAACCACGTTTTCATGGGGCAGCCGAGTCTGCTTAATAGGCTGGTGCAATGTAATAGCGAATATCGACTTATCTTTCCCATATATATTTAAGTTATAGCCATTTTTTGTTCACAAAATTTAATGAAATATGTCTTTGGCTACGTTAAAGGTACTAACAGTTTATAATAATTTTTAAACATTACAAGTATTTTTTAAAAAATATTGTGTGTTAGTAATCGTTTAATATTTGACGCCTGTAACTTACAACTTAAACCGTTGTAAGGTTGTGCGAACTGAACATTTAGCTTTTTCTAAATACACATTTGTTGCATTCTTCTAATTTTTTAGGATTCTCAGATTTTTTGCTTTACCAGTTTATTTAACAAATACTACATGAATTAGTTTTTGGCTAATCCTTAACTGTTCGATCATGCATGTTTACCGTATCGTTTAATAGCATAGCATTAATGATTAAATTATTTCATTAACAGAAAATCATCGATTCTATATCGCATTTTATTATATACATTTTTTTTGGAAACATCGAATAAATGTTGAGATTATAAATTTCACAAAAAGAGACGGTTCGATTGTTTATTTAAGAAATAATATTTTACTGTTATATCATAATTACTTTTTAATTTTAAAGCAACGTTATATGAATGGCTGTACAAATTATTAACAATTACGTTGTCTAATTTTCTTATTGAATTAATTACTCGCCTCTCACTTACTGATTAGTCCGCGTCGGTCGGCGCCTGCGCACGCGTCGTCTCCCGTCGGCCGACGTCAATGTCTTCGACCTGTCAACGTCGACCGCGGCTGTCAAATGTCGTTACACTGATTGTTGTTATTTAACAACACTTACATTTAATTAGGTGCTTTCTTTTACGCTCGATGAATGCGGACCCTTAAGAAAACGTGCATTTCGACAACTAAACTATATTTGAATTTATTATTTTTAATTTATTCCATAACCGACCGTGTTTGAGGTAGATTGTATCAGGTTTCCTTAATATGTCACTGCGTTAATTACTAAACACTTTTTATATTTATTTACATAATAAAATGTTGTTATATTTTCACCTCTACTATGTTTTGTTTGTTTTGTTATAGGACCTAATTTCGGCGGGTGTTAAGCATAAGAAAATTTTAATGGAGGGTCGGATAGTTCCTCCCGAGAGCAAAGTGAGAGAGTAAGTCCACGTTCCCAAAATTTACAAGCGATTAACCGCTTTCTCATGTGAATGTTTTCCCACATGGAGCTCCTTTAGTTTATCCAACCTGAAGTGTAGCTAAATTTAACTAGGTGTACTATTATTAGAAATTACAACTCAATTAAAGATTACAATGAAGGGATTTTCTTCATCTATTTGAAAAGAAAAACAATTTTTTTACGCAATCTATTCCACAACAATCATTTTTGACGATTTGTCTATTTATCTGTATGTCTGATTCCCTAAGTCGTAGTATTAAGCTTGGGGTAACGCTTAGGCGTTTTTACTTACATCAGTTCAAATATACATATGTCAATTTAAGGAAGCCTCTTTAAACATTTTTTGAGTGCGTATTAAGGTATAGTTTTCCTGTAACCAAACGAGCCCGGTTATTAGCAATTCATACAAGTCAAATACTCGTACAAAATTAAATTTAGTGTACCATAACTGGGGTGATTAATGTTGATGTACGATTCGAAGACATGTGCCCCGAGGGAGACGCGACCCGACGGTATAGTGAAGCGTAAATCAGAAACGGCGTAGCTATCGATCAAAGCAACAAGCGCCTTTTTGCATTCGCGGTGGATTTTAATTTGAAGCGTCGAATAAGCGCCATTCGTAGGTCGAATATGGGTAATGTTATAAATCTCGGCGTCCGAGTGGGCGGCAGCGGCGCGCCTGAGGCCCGCTCGCCCGGAGCCTCGGCTATATACACCGAGAGTTGGCTGACGATTGTAACATGTATCTGTGCAACGTTTGCATTGGAAACGTACGTGTTTAAGGTCGAATAGTGATCAGGTTTTATTGGTCGACTAGCTGTGTCCGCGACATCGTCCGCTTTTTACGATAACTTATATTTCTAAAATAAAAGTAGGCTAATTTACTCATTACATCAGTTATCTGCCAATGAAAGTCGCGCCAAAATCAGTCTAGATATTCCATAGATGGGCCGGAACGGACCGATAGAAAGATAGACAGACATACAAAAATTGTAAAAAATGTTATTTTGGTATATACGTACATATTCAATTAGTAAAAACTGGTCATTTTAATATTATCTTTCTCCTTCTTTTTTCTCTTGTTCTTTTTTCGAGGATAATGCACCAGTGATACCTTTGATTTTGCTTATGTCCATGGGCGATGTTGAACACTGACCATCACGCAATTCGTCTGTTTGTTGGTCGGTTAGTTACATAAAACTACTTTTTGAAAACTATTTTTTTTACCGGGCTTAAGTAATAGGTTAAGGTCCCGCGAAATAAAATACTAGCAAACCTTAGTAAATAATTAAATTTAAACACATTATAAATCAAATAGTTACTTAAAAGTTACGTCAAATTTTGTGGGGCTACTAACTGTAGTAATTTTTTTTGCAAGTCTGTACTTGTTTTATATCGATAGAAACATTACAAATAAAGGCAGATTTGATCATCATGCAGATTTCTTATAAGACCTAGAGGTATTTCAGTTTCAAATGAAAATGAAGTGTAAAAAAGAATTGTAGCGTGTTAGTACTATAAAAAGATAAGCATTTATCAAATTTTGCAAAAAATATTCTATTACACAATGTCGGTGAAAAAATAGCAAAGCGATTTCTGTTTTGGGATTTTTTTCTATCAAACGCTTTTTCAATTGGTAGTAAGCTCTCGGTCTAATGGTACTCTTCGGATTCAATTGAAGCCGGTCGCCTCTAGTGCTTGTGTTCACCGATGGCGTCCCGCCCACGCGTCATCCGATGGCTTTTGGAATTTGAAAGGCATTTGTCGCTGCCCCGGTGTGTCTCGTGTAACAGATGTCCCTGGGAAAATAAAAATAAATTTTATCAACTCGTGAACTTACTATTTGTGACACTGTTCAGGGATTCAGAGCTGTTTGCTATTATGCGTCTGGTCTTACTGATTTGGGTTTAAAAGTATAATGACTATTATTTATAATTTAGTGCGATCATCACCTTGTACGTTATCGCTATTTATTCAGTTAGGTGGAATTGCTGTACACATATTTTCATAATAAAAATAGTAAAACATAAGACTCTCATTACTCCAGTACTACTAATTCCTGATAGATAGCAGAAGAAATGTGCAACCAACTTTGTTGTAAGGGCCATGGTTGATATCGTAGTGACGAATAGACTTTAAATGATTACTGTATTTAATTGCCATCTAGATTCAATTAACGATAGGACAAGACTCTTGTCTAGCATAAAATCTCAATACATTATTCTTTTCTGACTCTTTAATCAGTGCAGTGATGACGGTTTACTGTTCAGATACACAAAAATATTATCTTAACCATTTGTTGTGTGTAGTCTAGCCCTTTGTAAGAGGCTGGACATGTTTTCGATTGACTTCGACATAAATAACCATCGGGTTTCTCAGATAGTCCATCCCTGTTATCGTAACTTAGAGGCTCACATCAGTTTACGAGTGCAGAGTCGAAAAATGTGCCACCCGTGTAGCTCTTTCCTGATCGAACGCTTTAGAACATTATTATCGATGATGACATATCGAGATAATATAAGTGAGAATTGATCTTTTTTTATCTTTGATGTACTATAAGAAAATTACGGCCAAGTTAAAAAACGACCCTGTAGTCTTGTTAGTATTAACGTTGCAAGTGGTAGGATCGATTTCGGGTTTGGTTCTCGTCCGGGGCATATTTATGTAAGTAAAATATTCGTTTTCGGGTATGTTACGTGTTTGTTATATGTTCCTAATATATCCTTGTCACTATGAGAATTCTAATGCCAGAATGTGCTTGTATGTGTGTTTATTTATATTGATAAAAATACTCTACATATCAATTGAAAAAACAATACAAAAGCATTATATACATATATACATATATTTGTTTGGTGGTCGAATAGATTAGATATTATTAAAATACTTTTTGGCTTTTGTGGTATTATTGTTGTTTTTAAATAAAATAAGTAAACATGCACAAGAGAAAATTAATAAAAAAATTGATATAGACATATGAGATATTGCATTTCGTTTAAAAGAACCATTTCGTATCCGAAAATCGTACTTTTAAAGCCCGTTATTTATAAACGGGGAAAAAATAAACGAGCATTTGTTGTACCAATTGTCGTTGTGCGTGAATAAAGGTAAGACCTTCGTCCTGACCTTTTTACCGAACGAGTCGAAGATGATCAGAGCCACGCTTCGGCCCGTAACGACGCTCGCGTGCCTGGCCGCCGGTTCATTTATCACGGCTATATTTTTACTTATTTCCCATGTCGACTGTCCACAATCATGTCGTCATTACAAACCCGCCCGTGTACCTACAGAACCACCCGACTATAAATTGTGACCACCGTTGAAGGCGCTCTCTTCGATTAGTACGCTTTTACAGTCCCGAGTACTAAAGGCTTTTATTTTTAGTTCGCAGCTTTTTTTGTTGACGCTATTAAAGTATGCCGTTCTTAAGTATTTGCGTGCGTGGACTTGGCACCGAGTCATCAGAGCAGTTGAAATCACGATTAAAAGTATCGATTAGTTATCGACTGGGTAAATATTAGGACACCGCATTCCGTATCATGTGCACACGCCAAATCCGCATTTGAGCTTTTTCATTGACGTTTTTTGTTTGTTATTCTATTAGCGACCGTTTGAGAGTTGTCCACTTCGATACTATTAAGTCATTTTGTATTTTTAGGCTGCACATTAAGCATTGGATCGGGAAATCCGTAAAAAGTTGTTCCATCGCTTATATAAACAAGACGCCTCGTATCGAAAACCGGCATTGACGTCAAACGCTTCAATTAACCCCGTATCTACATAATGGGTTTTAATAGACAGAAGGTATAAGTAGACACACATTTATGATAAAGTTTTTTAATAGATTTTGCGAGCAAGAATTTAGTTATCTCCGCCTTCCGAGACTAGGATATATCCTAGTCTCTCTCTCTACTAACTGGCCTAACTAAACGTAAAATTTTAATGATAACAGTTTTTATTACTGGTTTAAATACTTTATTGTGCACAGTGTAATTTAAAAAAATATTCTTTGTGGTAAGATATTGTACAAAAAATATACTGGATTGTCAAGTTGTAGGAAATGTTCTTTCAGAAAAACGTGATGTAGAAGCGTAACGTCTATTTTCAGGAGGAAAGTCTAAGGTCGATGGTCTATGATAACGGATGAAAATAATTGCTTTAGAAAAGTACTCAAAACAAGACGATTAATAACGTTTAGCAAGTGATTATTACACTGGAGCTTGGAAAACAAAAAGGTTTTTTGAAGCTTTGGGATAGAAATCTGGGGCATCTATACTGGGGAAGATATATGGAAACAAAGGAAGTTTGTGCGAAATTGTGGAACCTCGTCGGATGTTTAAATATGGAATATGAAACTTGTTTATATTTTAAGGACGCTGAACTTTTTCAAGGATTCTAAGAAATATCTTAATAGCACTCTCAGTTTAACCAAATAGAATATTTGATTTTTTCCTTTCAATTCGCGAGCGTTATACGCAAACACCTTTTCTGGGAAATCGGATTTTGAAAACAAAAATTAAAACGTATTTTCAAATCAATGCTATAAAAACCTCGTGTGATTTAATTAAAAGTACCATGTAAATGGATGACTGGATTCTGAAAGCTTTCAGTGCGTTTAGTGTATATGAAAAAATATATTTCGTCGGTTTTTCTGTTCACCGATATTTACTGTTTGATTTGTATCTACGTTTATGGCCCAAAGGTGTTGGACCTGAGCATTGTTGACAGTAACAAAGAGCTGCCGGTTCAAATCGGCGAAGAGAGTTCACTTCCTGTGATAACAAACACATAAATATAGGAATGGCGAGCCATTGTCTGAATTTAGTGGCGATAAACTATTCCGTTAGTTATTTTTGTAAGTGTCAAGGGATGCCGTAATGTAGAAAGTTTAGATCGCATCGTCACCTAACGTTGGTCACATGACAATTCTGGAGCCTCTTCGTCGAAGAATAACATGGTGAATCCGAATTGTTTCTTCTATTAACCGCCTCGTTCTACGTAATTATGTTGTTAAATTTTATGCGTTTTGTTCCTCGAAAGATACTTATTTAAATAGCGTGGGATCGACATAACCCTTTAATATAATGATTCTATTTCTGTTATTGTTACGGCTGGACAATTTAACTGTGAGTTTGGTTATAACCCTGTTGTCGGTCAGGTTGACCGGTTCCTTTATATTGATAAAGTGAAGTGAATTGTCACTACTTCTGTTTCGGACTCTGGTATCCTCTTTTTTCAGAATTTAATTTATTTCGTGCTCTAAGTTGGTGCTCGTTATTGAGAATGGCAGCACAATTTTGCCAGTAGATGTCGCCACTGGATTTTGAGACAATTGTATACTAATAATACATTCTGTTTTGTAATCTACAGCTCTACATGATTTCACTAAATATCTACCTAGAAGTAAAGTTTGCCGTAATTTTCTGTTTGTTGTTATGTAATTATGTCCTTTTTATTTCCTTATTATTGTTTTTATTCTACAGCTTTCTAACTAATACAGAGGTATGATTATTTCAAATAAGTCTGTAGTGAATGTTATCAATGACAATCGTTAGTTTAACGACACAGAGTTTACGTGTGCTTTTTAAATTACTTCGATCTAACACAGCTAAATGATACATACAGTAAAGATTGAAATAATTTTCAACGTCGGTCTAACTGTTTGAGAAACAAACTGTCGGCGCTGTATAATGTCGACCGTAATATGACTGGTAACGTGCCCATTACACGTTGTTACGGCGTTTCATTCGGACTAATAACCGATCTAATATCGACAATGTTACTGTGTCCTACTATTATGCCCCCGGTATATAATCAACTTGGACCACACAGGCATAGTAATTGAGACATTGGACAAATAGGTATTATTACTCGCCCCTCGCCTTCTTATTGTACATACTTTTACTTGCAAGTTATAGCGTGGTCGCACACGGGTTGCTTTATTTGAATCTATGAATATTATAAAGTCCCTCCGCCTCGTCTGTCTGTCTCTTTCTTTATATCTGAATGAATCTTTATATTTAATTTCAAAAACTACCGAATGGACAAAGTTATTCAAGAGGAAGATTTTCGTGTATAGTGCAATAATTTTTTGTGTAAATTGGATGAAATATAACGGTTATTGCTAAAGATATCGGAAAAATTGTAGTCAATATCTTAGGAGTTATCACAAAATTAAAACCCGCGCGACATAAAATTAAAGGGATTGTCATATGACACGCGTGGTGCAAACGTGAATGATATCTAAATTTCATCTTTATGTACAACGTCAAAAACATATCGAAGCCAAGCAAGGGCGGCGCTAGTTTGATAATAATATTAATAGCTCGCACAATCTAAGATTGAATCTCGAAGTTTCGCTGAAGTCACTGTTTTCGGTAAGCAAGGAATATAATCGAGTATTGACATAACGTGTGATTTGCGTCATTATCAGTTGAACAATAAATATCTCCAGATTATTTCGTTTGCCCGGATAGGTATTTTGCATTTTTTCTACCACATACTTGTGCCAATATTAATCGTATTATTGGTTTAATTCTATTAAACAACCTTAAACAACTTTTCTTCGTAGTCAGGATTTTGCGTAGTTTCAGTAACGTGAATACGTAAATTGCTGGACAGAAACATGACAGATTTTTTTATATTGTTTACTTAAAGATTTGCATGTAGTTTACATAATCTTCTTAAAAATATTAATTTTACATTACTTTTATTAATATATCTGGATTAGCGATGTAATCGCGAGTGAAAACCACGCAGTGTGAATTGAGTTTACAACGCTTACGAAACAACTTTGCGCCAGAACACAGGAACTTAATTAAATTCGTGTTATGAAATAAAGCAAGTTTAAGTACATAATTTGAATAGAGCATGATCTTGTTCTAATGCAACTAATTATTATTCTAGGCGGCGTCCAATGTTTAGTGGAAATTTTTAGACGCATAGTTAATCTTCGTAAGAATTTTACGGTTTAAGTGACGTCGTCCGATGATGCAGCTTGACGTTTGAGATAAGTGAGATAACCCTTTAATCGTTGTAAATAGCGTCTCAATTATTAGTGTACCATAAATCCTGTTGATACCAAAATACAAAATTGATAATTAAGTCGTTTTGTCTCGTATGGTTTTTTTTCTGGGACCATAAAAGAAAATTCTTATCGTGATCGTCATTTTGTATACTAAATTACCTTAGAGAAGATATTCTTTAAGATATTTGTTTTACACATGAATTTTCGGTATTTTTTTTTATTAAATATGCATGTACCTACTATTAGGATAGTAGTCAAGCATTAACTTATAATAAGTAAAAAAAGAGCATTTATCTTAGGTAAGGAGATATAATTTGTCATAAAGTAACTTGATTTTTTTTTATAATTTCGTATTAACACTTGTTTACTTTTCTCTTGCTAGAAGTAACACTATAGTAGTTAATTATGGGAATAAGCGATGACGCAGTACGCATGTACTGAAAATTATCACTAACATTACTCATACGGAGTGAGACCAAAGTTTTGAGTATTTTGAATATAACACCGCAGCATGTGTCATTGGCGCCGACGTTTGATACCTCTAATTAATTAGCACATCCTACATGTTTGTTAGCTGACGAACGTCCATTGTTGTGGTGGTAATGGCTATGTTTAATGTCTAATGGTGACTTTCTCTCCTCAAGTTTACACATGTAGTTGGTGCTCAAAATTTCGTCCACGGATTTATTGGTTCCTGCAATAGGTTTTTTGATAGATCGTCCTAACTTTGAAGTAAATCGGTTTATTTTATTCGTATTACTTGTACCAATATTAGGGATGAACTTTCCGAGAACCTTTCATGGTCCTATGTAAGATTTCCCGTACAATTTTCATGTTTCTAAATACAAATAGTTCTGATTGTGCGTCGCCTGTCAGTCAGCTTGGGAATAGAAAAATGATATTTTGGATTATTTTAATAGATTTTAATAATCATGAATTTTATCAGTTTGTAGGCAATGGAAAAATTTCTGTAGGCGTACTGTATTTTTCATATGGAAAAATTTTAATTCCTTATCAAATGGCACGAATTTATTTACTGCTGATGTTATTTTTTGAATAGTTTTTGCAGAGGTTCTTAATATTGTGATATTGATGTAAAGGAATAAAAGTTTATGAGTTAAAGATTATTATTTTATATAATATATTAAAAAGTATATTTCGTCATTATCATGAAATACAGGCCGTTGTTTTACATAAATTATACTCTAACAATATTGCGATTACCGTTTATGGCATTAGATGACGTGTTTTTGTATTTGTTATTTTGAATTCTTGAAATCTGCGGTTTTGAATGTATCCAGCGACTCCTATAATGCAATAATGATCATGATTATTTTTAGCGGTTTGTTCTAAACATCCTTTTATGGTGAATTCATATAGACCGCAATGGGATCCTATTCTCGGAAGCCGAGTAGCAATTGCAGAGAAGTATGTCGGAGCCTGTGATTCATTATAATAAATAATATGCATAATTGAGATGAGTTTTATGCGAGCAGAGTAAATACCACGTAATTTTAAACGACACTCGTGACTCAATTTCGTAGTAGGTAACGTTAATAGGGTAATTGTGTACTATGAACTCTGAATTGTGTTCTACATTTTATAATTGACTTGTTATTGTTTTACACGTTTCTATTCTACTCTTAGTTTCGTTACTAAAGTGCTATAAATAAACTTAAAGTCATTAAATACCATGAAGTAAAAAAAACGACTGAAGCTAAACAAGTCTCTGATACAGTTAGATACACAAGAAAATAATATTCGTTTATTCTGTCATATGAACATACTGATAGTAATTTTATAGGCTTATGTATTTAGGCGACGGTGACCTAGCATAATAGGTAAAAGCATTATTAACGATATTTATGGATTATTCAAGGGCTTAAACTTTTTAATTTTGTTAAAAATAAATCCAAAATTCAAATTCTTAAATATAATTGTATGTATTTTCAATCGCCATTATTTTTATCTGTAATAGTTTCATGTTGTCCCCAGTCTACAATACGTTATTGTTATTGGAAAATAAATATTCATAGGTATTCAGGCACATGCCAGGTCAAGGATAATTTGTATAGGCAAAACGTTTTATAACACAATAAACTTTTATGCAAAAACTTTACCAAGGTTGTCATGACCGCAAAAAGCTTTCGGACCATTTCGCTATAACGCGAAACTTTCCCGACGCAAACAAATCAAGATACGTCGTAATGTGTCTGTGTGTCTCTAAACTTTTACCATAATATTTATATCGTCACCATTCATTCGTTCATTTACATTTGGGGTTTTTTAATTATGCGGTATGTTTTTAGGCATAATTTTCGGTGAAATTATATGATTGGTGATAATCACTTTCGTATCGCTTCGAGAATCCTATGTTATACCCATATTTAAAAAATGTTGAGACGATTCTTTAAATTGACATATTCCTCTCTTATGTTTAACCCTTTTGAATTAACATAAATATTAAATGTTTCTGGCCATAATGGGACGGCCTGGAATACTGATCCCAATATTGTGATACAAGACTAGGTTCTCGTAAGAGATGACAAAAGCCGGGCTGTGGGTAGAAATTATATTATCAATGTTACTATTAAGTCATTAATATGTTTAGGTGAATCGGCGGCGGCGACGGATTTTATCCAGAATCTTTTCTTCTTCCTTTGCTTTTTGGCCGGCAACGCATAAGTGATGACGAATTGAGTAGTTTTTTGTTTACAACAGTGACATGTAGATCTTAATTTCAAACACGAGTATTTAAAGAAATATTCAAGGTAAATAGAATACTTTGCAATTGCAGTATGTTCTAGCAAACAAACACGCAGACGAACTATAATGTCAAGTGGTCGCCATTGCCCATGGACATTAGCAACACCAAAGGCATCACTGATGCGTTGTTGGTCAAGAAAGAAGAGAGAAGAACGTTATATTATTTTTTATTCAGAAAAGAAAGATTATTTATTCCTTCCATTTGCAGTTTTGTTTAATCGTATTTGTTTTCCATATGATTGTTTAACGCAAATTTTTTTGAATTTTAGTTACCCACTTGAAAAAGGACTTAATGACTGGCCATGGTTATCAGTGATAAATTCATTTTGTATTCCACAACCTTCTCATTAAACCTGTTATTGTATATTGTTTTAAAGTTTCAGCTGCGTTGTGTGTGTTTATACATATAACACAATTGACCTTTGCCCTTAACGACATTTTCGATGTGAATCTCGACAAGACAGCCAACCCCATGGACGCATGGGAACCGCTCGCCTTCCGTCCTTATCTTCCTTGTATCAGAATGTCACCTATTATCTCTGTTTCGACCACTTTCGTTGCTTGTAGCGTACCGCCAAGTACGTGTAGGGCTCAACCATGATGGATGTGACGCGACGTACACGTGAGCTCCGGTGTTAGGGTAGGCAATGCGTACTACACTATCTATGTAATCTAGTTACCATATCGCGTCCAACGGTACTTCATTGATACCAATCGAATCAAAATGGATGTTTTAGTAAGGAATTTTGTCTATTTCTAACAAGTATTGCTAGGTCGCTAGGTATGTGTAAATTTTTTAACTATGTATTTCAATTTAAAATTAGTTAATATTTTGAATACGTACATATGTAACTTCAATGTTTTCAAAATTATTTCTTATAAATTATTATTTTTGATGTTTTAATTACAATTCCGTTTCGAGGTTAGCTGAGGCTTCGTGCGTTAAGAAGTTAGTAAAAAATATACTTTAAAAATTTTGTGTTTCCATAATAACCTTCATGGCTACAGATAACGTCATCCATCATTTATTTTTTTCTTTGCAATATAAAAGTAATGTCATTGACTGATTGTATAAAGTGGTAGACAAATTTGACAATTTGTTATTGCAAGAGGATATTCGAAGACAAAATTGGAATAATGCTCAATTAAAATAAGTGTCATAATTAATTTGCAACAGTATCATTACGCTGTTTATATGTGCGCTTTATGCTCAATACGTCGTGAAACTCGTTATGGTCATGTAAATTTGACATTTTACGAGCTACAAAGTTTTAAGGCTCACGGAATTGTGTGTGCGGCGGTGCTGGCTGCGTGGATTATAAACATTTTTAATATTTACGACGTTTTTGTTATAAGATTATTTGTTTGGCTTACCTAGTGAATACTTGTGGGAGATAACTGAGATAAGATGTGCGATAGCGATCTTTAAATATCTATGGTTCGCAATATCATATAAACCTTTAAGGCGGCAGTTTGTGAAAAAGTGCAACTAATATAGATATTCAAGTGTAACTCGACAATATGTTTTAATTTTATTTTTATTACTTCGTTAGATATACCTATTAGTTGAGTGTCTGGAATATATGTGTTTAGTTTGTAAATCCAATATATTTTTTTAAAAGAACTATAAAATATAAAATTTTACTTATTATGTGTGTTAAATTTACGTGATTGAAAGCTTTTTGTACGCAGTTAATAATAAAATTTATTTACAATTTAATGATTTCTTAAAAAATGCGCAAATGGACACTGGCGAATAAGCACGGTCGAATATGTGGCTTATATGTATGTAATTATTAGCGTTTTTGTTATTATTCTTTCATTGTTATGTTTAGTCACTTGACACAAGAAGTTTTTCTTCTATTTTTCCACGTTTTAGCAATGAATTAGAATTAGTTTTAGAATGCCCGCAAGCCGTGATATTCGTCGCAAGGTGTTTCTGGCTCGTAGTGATGGTAGCAACGGCTAATAATAATTGCAGCGATGCCTCCTTGTAGTAACATAAATTTTCCAGTAACGCCATGCGTAGCCGCAGTCGGTGCCACTTGAAAAATACCCGGATTATAACTCGGGAGCGATCCACCGTACAGATAACGCCGCTAGATATAAATTATCACACAAACGTAAGACGCAACTAATATTAAATAAGAAAACATGTAATTCACGTTGGTTCGATCTACCGCCCGAGTAATAAAATACACAATTCTGACAGTTCTTGAATAATGACGTCCGTATTGGCCAGGAAATGCTTAGAAAGTGTGGTCGAAGAGATGCTTTAAACCGTTTAATGTGGACCAGCGAACACGATGCTTATGATAGTAACAAATTATCATTGTGGAAGGTCTCGTATGAAGAGTCAACCTTTGGACCGATATCAGGGTTTCCTTATTTTATACTTGTCCAGTGTTCGTGACAATAAGTAATTCTGTTAATAACCAAATTAAAAGCTCCTTCGAAGAAAAAGACAGTTAATATCTGGTATAAAATGACATTAAATCATCAGTGTTGATTTAATGAGTATTGTCAGGAAACGCATTAAATCAGAATGGATATTCTAAAATGTTTGATCAAAAAACAACCAGGTTTAAACTTTTTTATCTTATTCAGACACATTAAGGAGGGAGTTAGTTGCTTCTTTCTTGACGTCGGTAGAATCTGATGTTATGTTTGATCAAAAGACATATGTACATTGCAAAAAAAATATTATCGTAGCTTATTTTCAATGAATTACCTTAAATAAATAAGTCGGGAAGTCGTGGATCCATACACATCACATAAAGGTTTTTCTACCGGAAAAAAAACTTAATATGGACCTACTGTTTTTAAAAATTGTTCTATGATAAATGTAAAGTCGAAAAAAATGATCGAGTATCTTTAAGTAAGATAAGTGTAAAAATTATTGGAGTTGTAATTTTTTTTTTACTTTTATTATTAATTGTTATAGCGGTACACATAGTATATGCTATTTATACTATAACATTAAAGCCTCCGGGTCCCGTAGGCATTTGATGGCTACGGCAACCTATAATCAGAAAACAGCGAAGAAAAGAAAATATGCATTGATAATAAATGAAGAAATAATTGACATTCATACTGCGATGATATTGAAAACAAGTATGTATCCGAATTGTAGATTTTAATTGTTTTAGTGTATAAACCACTTAATTAAAAAGGCTATATTAAAACAAGAAACGACTTTATCATCCGTGACGTCAGGTTGGTTTTAAATTCGAGTACAAATTTCCTGGGAATTCTTGAATTTGAGGTAAACGTTCGTAATATTCTATTTCCTTTTACGTTTATTATTAAGTTATTATCCAATACGGTACTTTGATGAATATTCGTTGAATTCAGTCGAATCGTGACTTTACGCGTAATTAAATTGTTTGCTCTCTGGCGCCATCCGTCGCGGATTGTTTCGCTTTGTCAATCATTAGAATAGTAAAGATTTATTTTTAACTTCCATCACTTTGTCTAAGAAATAAAATAAAAAATCCATTTGTGTATTTATGTAAGTACGTACAAGTAACTTAATATGTGTCATTGACAAGTTACCTTGAAAGTTTTTGTCTATTCTCTTTAACTTTATGTAATCCTGGTACTTGAAGATTAACAAGAAATTATTATCAATTATTGAAAATTAGAGGAAGACTTGTGAATTTTTCTGTGTTAAAGAAAAGAATTAACCAACTGTCATATACATATGTATAGTTAGATGGTGGTACCTATACCTAAAACCAATTTTCAATGTAGGTATGTACAATATAGAGAAGTTAAGTAAGAAATTTGAATTTATTAAGAATTAAGAAAGTTAATAGCTGCAAACAAAAAAAAAACAGAAAATAGGGAGTATCCGTTTTCCTCCTCATATATTCCAATTTTCGTTTTCTTCTATGATAACAGTCGGGAACTAATTTATTTACTAGAAAACTGAATGATTTTATTCATGCCAAACATTTAAATCGCTACTAATAATATTTATTTCATGCTTAACTAAGTCATGTTTA
Organism: Carystus phorcus; assembly: GCA_018248895.1. Lineage (NCBI taxonomy): Eukaryota > Metazoa > Arthropoda > Insecta > Lepidoptera > Hesperiidae > Carystus > Carystus phorcus. The sequence continues at coordinate 24,498 of DWJN01000271.1, forward strand.
AATATAATACTCTTTTACCATAACTCGTTACTTTATAAAGTTCCCGAGACGGCTAAATAAAGCTGAAATTTAAATAATATACAGATCGTCTCTTAGAACTCATTTGCACCGTTTTAGATGGTAATACAGGCAATAGACTGAATTGTAAATTACCTTTGAATGCCGCGCGACTCCCGATATCGCCCGGAGGAAATCTGCGGGATTGGCGAACGGTGGCGCCTACGAATTGACCATAGCCTAATGAGCTCTTTCATACAGTTGGTCAACGGAACCTTAGTGCATTCGTTCGTTCGGCTTTGTCGCTTCTACCGTTCAGCGTTTGGGGTTTACCCAAAATTGCATTTTAATCCGGAATTCTATGTTCGGAGTAGAGTTTTAAAATTATTAGTGTATCCACATTGTAATAGGTTGGCAACTAAGTCATTGCCACTTTTGTCGATAGATTCACTTTATACTATCTTCGTTTTGTTAACGTGATCAGAGGATCTAACCTACATATATTTGTAATAATAACACCATATATTTTAGGAACGGGGATTTTTTACACTGCCAGAACTATTGAAAAAGGTCATTCACAAGAACGGGCGATGTCTAATTGAATAGAGTTATATTTTTTGATAAAAAATCTGAATTTTTCTTCTTATTTGAGATTGGCAATGACTTAGGTGCGAACCGAATAATTTGATTACTTTTCAACCCATTTGGTAGTAAACCTGATTGTAAAGTGAGATAATCGCGTTCGATTCCTGACTAGAATAGAACATCTTTGCGACACATATGCTGTACATATACTTGAAGTAGGTTTATACATATTTGCTCTTAATTCTTGTAAGTGATGTCCTTTCCTCCAAAACATGGAATCTTTGTGTAAATTATATGCTTGTGTATCTGAGCATTTTTTTAAATAAATGCTTGTAATATATCAAACCTTAGACTGTACTGATTTTATTTTTGCATCAAAAGATATAGACGACTTAAAAGTGATAGTCTATGACAAAATTGCAATCGCTTGCAATTTGATATGACTTAACTTAATAGACTCTAGCAATGCAATACGATAAATAGAAGTTAGGTTGTTACATTTTTAAGTTGAGAGGGAAATACTTAGCGGAAACGCAAACAATTCGCGTCGTTAGACCACCCTTGCAAGTTATTTGTGAAAACATCCGAACAATGCCAATGGTGAGATGTTAGCGCCACTCTGGAAATACAAAAAGCATTTTGTTACTATGAAAACAAACATATTTCATCAAATGACTGGAATAGCAACCCGTCGGCAGAAACGCCTTGTAATTGTGGACGCCCACGGCTCTTGCGGTTTTAGGTGTAAAAAAAATCGATTAAACTATGGCGACACGCTGCGATCGATACATGATAATATTTCATTTCGGTCGTGACGGGTGCGCCGTAGATTTTGTGTTTCGTGAAATTCAATTAAATGTTATTCCATGGAATTTATAACGTTGCTACGTATCATCTTACACCGTCGCTAAGGTCGAATATGTGGATATTATTTTACGACATTAGGAAGTCGGATGGTTGAGGGTCGTGATATGATGAAACCTTATTATTTCTTATTGATTTGTAGGAAAGTGATACCGTACTGTTATTAGGTCGCTTTTAGCTTTGATAGGCTGCTTAATTCGAATATAAATATTAGATAAGTTATTCAATGGGCGTCATATAATATGTTTGTTTTGTAAATACGCATGGCTAATCTCTGGAGTTGTCGGACACTGCGATCGAAGCACGTAAAAAACACTAAATAGTCTATTTTAATAGGATGGGTGGTTTTTAGCTAGGGTCTAAAACCCTATTGCTATATGTGAGTACTATCGAGATTAAACTAATTGATATAAAACTTAGTAGGCGGTTATTTGACGCTATAGCCTCGTCACTTGGTTAGGACGGTGAATATGCAAAGAAGATTGTGTTGGAAGAGTCCCTTGCACCCCAAATACTTGTAACGCTTTGAATTTTTATCTTTTTAGGTTCATGGATACGATGGACAAATATCTGGAGAATGATGAATGTAAGTAAAGCTAACGTTTTCATAATTTAATGCTTACCTACAGTACTGTCTGATGGGGAGCGGCGGTGTACTTTAAGGTGGTAAATGCAACTTTAAATGCATATAACTTTACTTAGCTTTATAACATATATGTATGTGTATATAGTACAATGATTGTTTCTAATAGCCGCTATTGCTTCGCAACGCTAAACCTAAGCCTTTACTATAGAAAAAATGTATAAAACAAACACAAAATATTACCTCCAGCCTACTAAAACATATGAGTGACAATCGCAATCAAATTAATTATAATCGTTTAACTGTGAAGGAACTTATTATTAACTAGTGGCCGCCCGCAACTCCGTCCGCGTGGAAGTGGTGGTGAGCATTTCCCTTCACTGCTCTGCTCCTATTGATTGTAGCGTGATG
>DWJN01000272.1:0-26923 GCA_018248895.1 Carystus phorcus
GGCGTAGTTGACTTTCGAAAAGTGTTTGTAAAAACCTACTTCGAATAAATGATTTGATTTGATTTGATTTGATTAGAGCTTTAGCTTCGCTTCAGGGGATCCGAGCGAGTGGATGACAGCACTGGAGATACCTACAACATAGCTTAAGCAAATTTCTCTCAATCGCAAGGTCAGAATCAAAGTTATGTCTGAATTTAGGAACTTTTTAGCAACGAGTTAGTTTTTTGATCTGGCATCATCTTCACAATTCCATCAACACGCCACGTCAAAGATGGACGTTCCATCCACATCGATTGGCTTCGTAGAAATGTTTACGGTCCAATTCTCACGTCGCATTTTGTCACTGACATGCAAATTGTGGAATAATCTTCCTTCTGAAGTATTCCCGTAGCATTTTGACATGGGGTTTTTCAAAAAAACATAGAAAAGGGGTTCTTCTTCAGAGATTGCGTTGATTTGGCAATTCCACGCGAAGTGAGCTGTAAATTCCTAAAACAAAATAGATAATTTGACTTTGATTTTGATTCTGGTGTTGCCCATACTATCAGGTGTCCCGGCTGCATTTTGATTACCCTTCAGGCTAATATTCGACTACCTACAAAAGTAAATTCATCGGTTTGAGAAATATCAACTTTAATGTTTGCAAAGAAGTATACAATAGAAGTGTTATCTAAACAAGTTCCGTCATTGACGTTCGTTTTCAATTGATCCGGAAGTAATTTAATCACTTTTAAAGATCGGTCATGTTTAGAAATTTATTCAGAAAACATGCTCTGCAACCTTAATATATTTGGCGGTATTAAAATTTTAAACGTAAACTTACTAATGAACATCAAAATGTACGACTAATGTTGTGTCGAATGTTATATCTTGTAATTATCTACTTTACTTACTACACGTGTGCTTTGTTTTGTTCATCGTACAGCTGTATGCATACAACTACCAACTCTGGATGTGACCTAAAAGGAAAATTAAACCATTACTGAGGAATTCCAGTACGGTAATTCTGTAATATCACAGCTGAAATACATAGCTCTTCTGCAATGAGGTTATTATTATATTAATTTGATTCTACGCAAACCATAATAGATACATTATAAATAGAAATAGTTGTTGAGAAGATAGGAGGGATAGGATAGCATATAATGGGATCATAGCCGCCGCGCCATTTTAATGTTTTTTCATAGTTGAGCAAAACGTATAACTTGAGAACAAAATGTTCTGATAAGTATGATGATTTTTATCTCCAAATATTTCGGTAACGTTATAGTTACAGTTACATTTACCGCATTGATGTCACTTACCTCCAACCCATTAATGACCCACTACAGAGTATGGCTTTCTCCTCATCACTGAGAAGTTCTAAAGCTTCTTAGCACGCTGCTCAAGTGCGAATTGGTGGAGGGGTAGAAGCCAACCTAAGTGTAGTGAAGTTTCTACGTTATCCGAATGCCTCCGACAAGGTTTGATGATTGGTATTAACAATAACATTCGGGACCGATGGCTTAACGTGCCCTCTGAAGCACAGAAACGCTCAAGTAACGACAGCACGCGCAGTCATTGTGTTGTCAACTTGTCACTTAATGTTTATTTGATGGATACACTACATATTTAATTGTACAATTTTCTTTAAAAGAAATAAATAGGAATTGGTTATACCAACTTGAGTAGAAAAATGTTGGATTCTCTTTAATTATAATTAATAGCTAGATTAATTTATCATGAAGCAGGGCGCTTTGCTATAATTACGATTAAGATTTTTAGTTAAAAATAACTTTATTGACTTCATATCCAATAAACACCGTGCTGAAATGAAATACGTAAATTTTGATTTATTTACGAAAAGAAAGTCCATAGTTTTATAATCTCTATTATTTTCTTCAACTTGAGGTTGTCTTTTTTCTTATACTAGCTGACCCGTTGTTTTGCCCTATAAATGATTATTTTAAAACAATTTTATGATAACCTATTCATTATAGTGTGATGTAATATAGCCTATAGCCTTCCTCCATAAATGAACCATATTACACCAAAAGAATTTTTCAAATCGGTCCAGTAATTCCTGAAATTAGCGCGTTCAAACAATCAATCAAACAAACAAACTCTTCAGCTTTATATATAAGTATAGATATAGATATAGCAAACATACAACACATAACAATACAGTATGAAAAAAATTATTTATTTTTAATTTAACTTCACTTGATATATTCGTCGTGAGACAAAGATGATCTATAAACAAATCGGACATTGTTGTGGTCGTGTCTAGTCATGGTGTTAAATACGTTTAGAACAGAATCTGTTAACCTCTATTAGCAAGTACGGCTCAACGATGTGACGTATTTGTCACAGTTTAGTTATTCAAGAATAATTGCACTGGTCTAGACATATAATAACTACTCTGAATTGTTATAACGGTTACACGATATTTTGTACTTTACTGTGGAGTACACCGACCCCGCAAATACTTCGAAAATTGAAAAAATATTTTTTTAATATATCGGCGGCCATCTTGTTTTTTTTTTTAATTTTTTCCAATTTCATCGTAAGAGTCGTCCCAAAAGGAACATAGAGCTAAATTGACATCACGTACCCGGAGAATAATAAAAAAACCGTAAATCTCAACTCGGTCGCCATTTCAAAATTTGGAAATGCCAGATTTTTTCTATAATAGCGGGTGGAAACGCCTTCGTGATGGAAAACAATTATTTCAGTCAGCCAACGCTACTAACTCTAGAATTATATACCTACAAGGTATAATAACATAGATGTTCTAAATCTTCTAGTGGTATATAGACAATGTTGTGAGGTAGATGTTCGTTCTCGTACAATGTGATCTCGTTCACATTATGCTCCAATTCAGTGCGGGTCATATCCAGTCATTATTCACGACACGATAGTTTCTTATCAACGTTAATTACGCTACTACGAGACTTTTATTATAAGACAACACATTTATCTTACGTGGTACTTTATTTTTAAAATACAATCTTTCATAGCATAATTCCCGAGTTCTTATTTACGGGTTGATGTGGATTTGGAGTGCCATCCCTTTTATTTATAATCATGTAATGTTATTTAGCGAAAATAATTTTTCGATAGAAAGTGTTCGATTAAAACTAGTTCTTACCGTGTGTAACATAGACTGCTATTCAAAGATGAATCATATTTAAGACTGTTGCGTCTGAAATTCGATATTCATTTAATTTGCTAACTTATTATAATTGATTTAATTATCAAATCTTCTTCAAGGCAAGAATGTTTCTCTTTGTTTATTACCTTTTTACTTTTACATCATAAAGCTTAAAGCTGAAAGGGTTTATCCTGTCTATTGTTCAAATTCAAAAACTTATGAGAAAACAATGTTTTCTTTAACATCAGATTCAACATAACCTCAACTGATACTTTTAATTAAAGCTGGCAAATTTGTTTAGTTACTCAATATTCATATTATTGTTAATAGGTATATTATAAGATAAACTAATACTAATATTTAATTAAACCTGTTTTAAAATACTATTGTTTCAGACACAATGTCGTCGACTAAACTGCCATCGGTCGTAGTCAAATGACAATAACTAGAATACAGGTAAGGAGCAAATTAATCATTTTTGATATAAAAGCTTAAAAGTGTGTACACCATAATCAATATCAGGAAGTAATGTTATAAATAACACTAATTTTCGATATCAATTGTAGATACTATACTGTATATGAGGTTCTTATAGTTTTAAAATATTCTTTCACAGCACAGCAACTGAATCTAAACATAACTCTACAGTCTATTTATTGTATTATGTGATCTAACTGTGCCTATTTGAATACATAAAATAATTAAAAGAATACACTAGCTTCGTAGAGGTACTATTGGCGGTACACTCCTGGGAAGATGTAATGTCTTCATATTTTTAAGGCGGTCCATATAAAAAATCATAAAGTACTTGAAAAGGAATAATTCTAGCGTTAACGATTCAGTAAATTTTTGGGCTTTCAGTGTCTATTCAGTAGTAAAAATAATCACACTGGAATGAGTAAAAGTTAGCAAGCAATGGTTACGTGTAAATAATAAAAAAATATATATTTTTATTTTATTTTATTTTTAAAGCGATGTTATGGTTATCCACAAAATAAATTATGTATAATATTGGCGATGTGTTAAGGGAGTGGTTACTATGTACACAGCTGTTTTGAAAGTAAATGAGGTCTATATGAACAAAGTGTGTGTTGTTACAATGTGATATCATTGAGGTACGTACGTAGGTTATTTTCTTATAATAAATAGTAATATTGTAACTGTGAAAGGCGTTCCTACAACATTATAAAATAGCATTCAGGTCGAGTCACAATTATCTTTGCTACAAGGTTCCCTATTAACATTGAAAATTATAAAACGATAATAAAATAAATCATGTTTTGAAGTCAATTCGTTTTTTATTATTTATTAGTATTTACTTTAATTAATAACTTTTGGCTTTAAGCAAAAATGAAATCCTGAAATCGCTTGCTTGGATGTTATGTTTTCCTACGCATTAGGGTTAGACTAAAGTTTTGAAAAGTTCCCCCATTGACTATATCTATGCGCTGATACGCGCTATACTGCTATATACATATACGCTATGCATGTGCTCATAATTCTTCTGATACATATTTGGGAGCCCAAACACATTAACAACGCAAATATTTTTTCATTTAGAACAAATATCAAAAATAATATAAGAAACGATGTCAATTTTAAGTTAGGGAAACCTTGTAAAGATTCAATATGTTTATAGTACGAGTATAATAAATCCGTATCCTTATTACAAAATAAGGTCTAAACCACGTTTATCAAGTGTAGGTTTATCTTTCATACTATACGCCAAGGTTTATTTTACTTGGTCTAATAGAAGTTTAAACCGGTACTTTGCTAGACCATGTTTTGTAATAAGGCCGTATGTCTGTTGGTCAGTGTCGGAAGCGCTCATGAGACAGTCGTGTCACCGGTTGCTCGAGCATCAGCACGCCGGCGGGGAGGAGCCCCCGCTGTACTCGCCCATCGATCAAATTTCAGGTAAACATATACACCTTTTATTGGAGCGGACACAAACACGGCTGATTTATTTAACAATGCCCTTACAAATTCACAATCTTCAGTCTTGATCAGCTTAGAATACCGTATCAACATGTTCGATGAAAGGGTTTCTTTACTTTAGTTTATGCTAAAAATACTTATTAAATTTTTGTTATTATTATTTTATAGTTTTTAGTCATATTTAACCTACAAGGTTTCTGAGATATGTGTTGAAGGTTTTCGTCTATCATTTGTAACCAAGTTTGTCGTAATCGTTTAACGTTCCCTAGACGGCATTCCTGGTTTATACCATATGGTGCCAGTGCTATCAGGGCTACATGAATAATGTTGGCCGTGTTTGTATCTCTTCTATATTGGCTTTTTAAACAATAACAAGTCGTTTTATTTATTACTTCCAAATCAATTTTCAATCTGAGTGATTTAATATAACATAAAAAAAATTACATGTCGTCGAAAAAATGAAATCTTATACATATGGGCTTATATTTATAGTATTGAGTGTTACTTTTTAGTGTAAACAGAGCATCAGTTTAAATGATAGAGAGTTAGTTATTGTAAAATATAGGATAATGTTGTAAGTTACTTTGCGCTTACGTTTTAGAAACGGTCGGCGGTGCTAAAACAAGAAAATGAGTGCTAGCTTATACTATTTGAGACGTTCATCAGGCTTAATGTTATCATACAGTCGATAAAAAGTAAGTATAATCCCTGATTATGTAACTAATAATTCAATCAATAGTTTAAATAGAGAACGTTTAATTAAATAAATGGCGCGTATGACCCAAATTAAACTATAGCCATTTTATCACTTTCAATATGTTTAAAGTAGATACGATTTATCATTGAAGAGGCCTGGAGCTTGATCCACCACATTGCTCCAATATGGGTTGGCGGAATACCGAAGTCTCATACCGTACCTTAAAAGGACTTAATACACTCGGATTCCTTTTTTATATTATGATATCGCAATCAATAAATTTAACTCTACATAAAAAATATTAGAATTGTTTTGATCTAAACAATAAAACTTTAATAATGTGACAACGATCGCTCTTAATACTTACATTTAATATATTCTGAATATACACCTACAATTACACAGGACTTAGGCAAATTTTTACCAGAATATCCAATTGTTATTATTATTTTATGCTATTCGCTCTCTTTATGGCCCTCAAAATTGATTAGAGCACCGCTTGTCGTGGCCATTGGCACTAATTGGCAATACTACGGTGGTAGCAGTGGTTCGATTTTATGCTACGTAAGGATTTCTCACAAATTGTAAAAAAGAGAACAACAGTATCATGTTTACTTCGTTCCCAATTATTTAAGAATAGCTTTGTCTGAACTTTTCAAATACAAAGCCATGTTTACCTCGGAGGACCCAGTAACGGATTTTTTTATTAAAACGTGAAAATGTGTATATTTCGTGAACTCGTATGAAATAAACGAAACAAAATTATATTATTCGTTGTCGACAAACTCTTTATATCTCCATGTTAACCACGAAACGTTTAATCAATGTTGAATAAGGACTTTTTGTGTCCATGTCGTCTCCACGTCAATAAATTACTGAGCGGTAATCGCTAACGGAAGAATGAGCCTTAGTCGGTGTAGGGTCGTAGTAAAGCGCTCAAGTAAATACGAAGCGACCCCAATAAACGAGGAGTTTTGTGACAGTGGTACCTGATCATGTGGCCCGGGAGGCCGGCGGCAAGCTGACACGATATGCGCCGACGGAGGAGGACGAGGCAACACTCAGGGAACTTCTACTTAGGTACGTGTGAACCTAGAGAAATGTCGAAAAACATTAGCTTTCTGCCTTTACTATTGGCTTCATTGCATTGTCGATTCATGAAAATCTGTGTGTCGATGTGTCTATACATTTTTCACCTTGGCTTAGCATCCCAAATATCTTGTATTGCAGATATTAAATCGATGCGACTCGCGGTGCCTGATTCATTTCTCACTTTCCCTTACTCCATAACATCGGACCACAGCTCACCGTACTGTTGCGTACATTAGAATCGATGGCAATGATTTTACTGTCTTTCGCTATGACACCGTGTCGAGCACAGCGTTTTCGCTTACACCTCAGTTCATTTTAACTGACACTTCCGAATAGAGAACCTACCACTAAGGGAGGAGAAGTCGCTTGCATGTGTGTGACCGTGATGTGTTTTGATTGTCGTAGATAACTTTAGTACGGTTTTATGCAATATTAAGTCAATGTAAATATTTAAATAGAGAATATTATAATGAGCAATAATGTCAATACTAAAAATTAATAAAAACTCACTTTAGATCGATATAATGTGTTAGCTTCTTGACTACTGACAAAATAATAATTATGTAGTTCTCCATAATCTCTAACACCATATCCATTTATATTTTTCTCTAGCACGTTTATGTAAATATTTTCCCTTCTTCTTCACAAGTTATGTAAATGTTAATTTACTTAGTTATCGTACATTTTGGCGAGCATTAAGAAGTATTGAAGTATGTTATTGTTTTAAGCTATTCAACGTCTAAGTACCTACAAATAATTTGCAGAAAGCTAAGGATGAACATGATAGTTCATTTACCGCTGTGCAGTTTTGTAAGTGCTGTTCGTGACACTCACGAGTGGGACCCATTACGAGAGATCTCTCTCTGTAGTGCTCTACGTAAAACAATTTACGCCCTCCGTTTATTCTCTACTCGCTTCAGGAAATATGTACCATAATATGAACTTTGTTCAGAACACTTAGAAACATCAAATATTTTTTATTGTCCCGTTCTTTTCTTTCTACATGCAGTGACGTCAGTATTTTGATGAAGTTCGTATCCACGTGTGTCTTTAAAACTTAATTGATTCATATATAATTCAATTCGCATTCCGTTTAAAAGGTGCTTATATGAGATATTTTTAGTAATAACATTTCATACGTAATGGCCCTTCAATGACTTCGTATCGTATTGTTCAATATTTAGACGTAAAGCCTATTAATTAATCGTTTGGTTAAAAATAAATTATCGACGTATAAAATTTATTGAATCTGAATATTAAGCTGCAAATAACATGGTACTGGATTTAAAATCAAAATCTCGAAAACCAATTTGTGTATATTTTACTATAATCTGATGAAAATTTACAAATAATTTTAAATACGTAGTAGTGTATGGGGATTATTTCATTTTTAATCTATAATCATAACACAATGTATTATAGGGCAGTGTATTTTAAATACTTTTGGGTATTTGAGATATTTGTACTTTATATGTATCTACATACATATATTTAGATGTACCAAGATGTGGTTTTGCAGCGGGCATGGACCGCAAATATTTGATATAGATAAATAAAGACTTGCATCACAAATATTTAGTGTCCGCATAGACGTAATTTATCATTTTAAATTATACCATATCTAAAGTGTATATATGCAAGGAAACAGAACCATCCATAAAATAAATAGAATCGTAGGTTCCTCTTACATCATATGAAAGTTTATATAGGTAATACATTTTAAAGGTTATCAAGTCGATAAATCGATTCAATTTTTAAATACGCTTTATATCTAGCAGTTTAAAAATTATACGCTTACAACATAAAAAAATAAAATCTTCACTTAGTTCTGAACTTTACGTTTTTTCTTAGTTCACTTTATTATAATGTAATCGAGAATTTTATTGTGAATCGTCAAGAAATGTTTAGTAACAATGTTGCAATGTTGACGGCTTCATGAAATGTGGTAAGATGCACCATTTATTATTACAATAGAAGTTAACAATAATGGATAGGGCGTTCATGAAATGGACTATGATTGTTAAAAATTGAATGCCCCATGGGTTTCATGAAGAACTATAAAACCTGCATTCGCGTGTTTATTCGTCGGTCTGTTACCACTAGCTTTCCAGTTGGCAACGACATCTATGTCAGAAGTGTTCCGTAAACAAACACATTCTAAACCTCAGTTATTAATAATTCACTCAAGTAACTCAATAAATTCTAAATTTCAATTCATTATTTTAATCTATTTATTTTAGAAATTTCAACTTTGTAAATGTCTTGGTCTTCTGTATTATTTAAATAATTTCGATTAAATCTTCTTCAGGTATTCTAAGTTCATAAACGTAATAAATAAATATTCCTGGAATTTCCATATAGTTTGTTTAAAAACACGTGTTCATATTATTTATTAGTAACAACGAAGAGTACGACGGTAGTATAATTCGGAGTATTATTTTATCAATAAAACTAGGACTTTGTTTTTTCAGACAAACTACTTTATACAACGGCGTTTCCTAAAATTCTAAAATAATGATCGATTAGACGAACGTTTCTTGGAATTCAATTAAAACAGTGTTCAAATCCTATCGAAAGGTTTTAAAGAGCAATATAAACACTTTTGTGGAAGTCTGAAGTGCATTCAGGAACAAGAGGCTCTCATTACCTGCCCTCTTTAATACAGCAAAATATTGTAGAGCGATCTTTTAATAGTCTAAGGCCGCCTCAAGCTTACGTTTTAAGTCGATAGACTAAACATGCAAGTCGTAGCCACCATAATAAACAAGACTTTAAAATCTAGCGTTATTTTGCGAGTTGCTTAGGAATTCTTCGATGAAAAGATTCATCACGTGAAAAGGATTCATAGCGCGATGTCTTACAAAACAGTGTGGCACGTAGTCCTTATTTCTTTTCAGGGTAAATAACAAGAAACCACAGGAAAGCTTTCAAAGTTTCATACATAAGATAAATACCTATATATTAACAGTGTTTATCTGATTCTCTAATTCCAATGTGATTGCATTATTTCTTGTAATGAGAATACTACATTAGATTGACAGTTTTATAATTTATACACATTCTATGTACAGATTTCTCTATACATTTTAAATCATACATTCATACAGGCCAGCGGAAGTGGTGGGATGCGCGACTAAAAGGTACCATTTCTAAATTATACGTGTTATAGATGTCAAATAGTTATATATTATAAATTAATGCTTGACCACAATTCTACCTGATGGTAATTGATGATGTCGTGTTAGGGAGTAAAGCATCAACTTACTAAAAGCTTATTCACCCTTCTGTTGAAGACACATCAATAAATATTTATCTGTGACATAAACATATGCGTCGGCTGGAAATAGAACCCTCAGGTCTCAACCCGTAGTATGGCTTGGCTAGGTTACGGAGTCGTCAAAACTAAGTAGTGGTTGCTATAATGTAATATTTTTTTCTTTTTGAATAGTTATTTTTTTGGTAGTAACGTTTTTACATTTGTCAGAGGAAAAATAAAATGATATAGATAACGCCAGATTTTAATTAAAAAACCCCTTTTGCAATAGCATCAGCTACACTGGAAATAGGGTTCTAGTTGCTGTAAGAGTATGAAATTTCGTAGAAGTGCTGTAAATTAGAAAATAATACGGCTGTTAATTTATTGTCATCTCCACTATTCTATAACTCCGAGTTGGCCTGATGATGAAGCTCAAAGGTGGGAGACAGAATCTTGAAATGCCAACTAGGTAACCCATTGAATGATAGCTCTTAGCGTTCGTTTAGCGTTGCATGAGAAACCTGTCCTACTAATTTCTACCTGAGGTATCAACTAATTGTCTCCATTCGCCGTATCAGTTTAATTGTTGGCACTGACATATGGGAGGCGAGATCTAGTTACTAGATCCCGTGCATCCATATCTGAATCCAAATTGAAACTACACAGTTCGCTAGTATCCAGTCAGTTAAAAGCAGTTCATACAATGTTAACAGTAGCCAACCATGCATTATGTTACCGTTTTCGATTAACTATTGACCTGTAATGTACAAACAAGTCCAGCACAACAGGTCTCATTCCACGCGTAACCGCTAGAGGGAGCTATGTACAAATACCTAAACAAATATTGGTTAAGGCGTATTGAATACAGTACTAATATACTCAACACTTGACCCGTGAAAAATACAATAAAGAAAATCAAATAGAAGTGTCACAGTAAATAAGATCGCGCTATATAATAAACCCAAACAAAAGATTTTAGTAATTTTGTATTTTTTTTAATCGTACGGTTTAAGTTTAAACAATTGTAAGGCAGTCCGGTCAAAAAATCGGTTCATCAGTTTCTGTATTTCGTTTTAAAAAAAAATCCAATTTCGATTAGAAGTGTTTAATGAGCATTGATGACCACACATCGGTGATGACTTTGGTATTGCGACGGTGACCACCTCCCATCATGTGGCTCGTTTGCTAGTCAGGTTACCACAAAAGACGATTATCTTCAGGGGCTGCTTAACCTATAGTGCAGGGTGTGCAATGCACGGGCGCCGCCGTCTCAGGGGGCGCTGCGGCGATATGACAGAAGCGGCCAGCCATCGCGGTGGCGGCAGTTATCAAGCCTAGAGGGCGCCAGGGTTTCATTGCACACGGGCGCTATCTTTAGACAAAACACACACCTATTGACAAAAATGGAGAAAAACAAAATAGGTGCAATGATGTATGATGTATATTATTCTAAGTAACTTCGCCTTTAATTTTCATGCATACTTTATTACCTTAAATGTTAAGATATTATTAAAAAACCGTACTATTTAATCATATCTCAAGTTTTAAGTAAGTACTTATAAGTAGGTAATAACATTACAAATATTTTATATATCTTAAAAATAATAGAATACGACTGTAATAACTGCTTTGATAGATTTACGGATTTTTAACATTGCGACGGCGGCCGAAAGGAAAATCAGGTCACTCGCAAAAATGATTTGTTACTTACCTATTATTTGGGTTTCTGGGTTTGATTTCATTTTCCTATAGGTAGTCATGTAGTTGATAGTTAAATTCTATTACGCTGATCTAAAGATACGAGTTTGCATCTGCATAGCATTGCATTGCTATACAAATGCACGTTGATTTAAGAAATTATAAATATATATATTTCTTTATTAGCTGAACTCTTGTGATTTGATGTGTAAGACGAACAACTGACGCAACGTTTAATGTATCTACACTATAATTATTGCCGCAAACAGTCATCAAATTTGCATTACGTAATGTGAAGGTAGAATTTTATTAATTTAACTTTGACTTACAAATGGCCAATTTCAGTTTAAATACCTATGCCTTATTTCGCCTGTATTTTTTTTGTTGGATTACGATAACTATTGATAATAAGCTATGTCGAGGCCTTAAGGTACTTGGTTTATCTTCCAAAAGCATGTAAAAGTTAAACAAATTTCAGTTGATCGCAGTTGCTTCACTCGGTTGATCACTTACGATCGACCTAAGTCTGGTTGTAAACCCTGCATTTGCTTAAATTATATATTAAAAAATATTTCAATTCTGAATTACTTATGGCAAAAACTAAAGCGCATATAGTTAAGAATATCGGACGACATAGTAAATAGGGAAATCAGTTTATCGGGCGCTATTAAATCTTGTCGAAAGCTAGTTTGTTTTATAAAAAGTAAAGTCATACTTAGTAATTTAGATTTTAAATGTGCACTTCGTATTATTAAACAATTTTTATAACTTTATGCTTGGGGTAACAATAATTTCGACGACAACATCATAACAGTACTTACCCACCTATTAAACACTTATAATTAAAATTAATATACATCTATTTAATGAAAATCAGTATCTATGATGTGCTAGTTAAAAGATATTTATGACATGGAAGTAGGACATGTTAATATAATTGTAAAAGATAATAACAATCTATTTTAGCAGTTATTTAGGATTATTTTAGTAAGGTGATGTGTAAAAATGTTTTAATCTAATTTGGTTATTTGTTTGGCAGCCTTCAGAGACAGGTGAGCGTGATGAGCATGAATCTATCGGCCAAGCTGGACGAGTTACAGCGAGGCGACCGCCAGCTCGAGACCACGGTCGCTCTCTGCGAGATCCGAACGCAGCTGCAAGAACTCACAAAAAGCGTTGAGTCATGCCAGAGTGAAGTCTCCGAGGTAAGTTGTCACTGGTTCTCTAACATTTAATTCACTGCTTAAAAAATCTGACAAAAGGCACACTTAATCCTAAACCGTCAGAAGTCAGTCTTAGAAATGTGCGAAAGTAGCACAGGTAAATAATGATAGAAACATTGTTACCAAAACGTTTTCAAATATTTCACAGTTCATTATAAAAGGAGAACGGAAGTTACGTAGAAAGCCGCCGGTTTCCACGAGTACAGTCAGGATTAATACACACGATACATCACCAAGTGACTTTAAAAGAAAGGGAGCGGACGTCATTCCCTTATTCGTTGACTCACTCTTACAGATACTGCAACCAAAACATTTGAGATGAACTTTATAAAGCAGCAAGCCTTGCAGGCAAATAAATAACTAACACACATGAACATCATTGAAATTAAACAGCCTGGTAATATAGGTCACAATGTCGAACGATATCGACCATGACGATCTACATAATAAACTTAATTCTCATTCACTTCTTTTACGTTAACTTTAACCAACTTAAAAAGTCTTGACCTAGTTTGTGCATCGACCTTGACTCCACAATTATTATTTCTACTTAATAGCAGGTAACCCGTGCAGTTGCATCGTTGGTAAATTACTATCGATCGTTTAATGCGTCATAGTTCCAAGAGCAGTTGCGAGTTTTGATTAGGGCACAAGTATCAAAATATATGATTATATACATACATAGGTAGAAATTTACTCCGATATACATTTATTTATGTAGTGAAGCAATGTTGCATTTATATCTTAGAAAACCAGCTCAAAATTTAAAACAACGTCACTTTTATTAATTCTATTTTAGTTCATTATAATTCATTTCTAACATTAGAAGTAACACACTCGACATTAACATTCAAAAAAGTTTTAGTAATTTTCTAAGTACCTAGGTTAATGCTACAATATATAATATATTTGATTGTTGTTGACAGGTGAAGCGCGATATGGTTGCCATCAAGCAAGAGCTGGACACTGTCCAACAGGTGAAAGAAGAGATCGAAGAGTTGCGTGAGTACGTGGACAGGCTCGAAGAACACTCCCAGCGCCGAAAACTCAGGCTACTTGAACAGGTAATTTTTAATTTCACCAACCGTCAATACGCGGAAGCGGTCATAGCCCGGCGGCTCGCACCGATCCTATGCGATCGACAAAGTTAAGCAACTGCGGGCGCGGTCGGTACCTGGATGGGTGACCGCTAGTGGCAAAGATTTCTTGAGCGTTTCCGTGCTTCGGAGGGCACGTTAAGGCGTCGGTCCCGGTTGCTATGAACATAGCAATCGTCAAGCCATGTCGGAGGCCTTCGGGCGGTTTAAAAACATTCGACACTTGTGTTGGCCACTAACCTCTCCACCAATTGGCATTGGAGCAGCGTTGTAGAGTATGCTCTAGACCTCCTTAGTGTTGAGGATAGACCCGTGCTCAATGGTGGGAAATTAATGGGTTGAAGGCAACAGTCAATACTCACAAACTCACTTTCTGTTACTTACTCATTATATACAGTTATCCAATAAAAGATGCTTAAAGAAAAACATATATCTAATTTTATTATTATTCAAATTCTTCACGCCACAGACTAAATCGTCACCGACTGACATACATATTGCAAAATCTCTGTCAATACTTACACTAATTTAACTACTATGTATTAAATGATTACTACATGCAATGTAAAATTGCAATGTTGTTAATTATTATTCTTTGTCGGTTTTTCCCTAAACGCAATAATATCTATAATTACTAGTAAGGAACTCTTGCATACTTAAAAAAAATAGGGTCACGTTGGCAAGAATACTTGTTCGCTAATTACGTACGTATTCATTTTATTTTATATTAGAACTGAGTAAATTTGTTATAATAATTACGGAGAATTTAATTTAAGCTCCTTTATAAAAGTGCTCAACTGCCAATTATTATAGATTTCCAGGTAATTCAAAAATGGTCAAAAAAGTGTTTAATTGCCTGTTGTGTGGTGATTTGTGTTAATTTATACTAAAAATGCTGCAATATTTTTATAAAAGGTTTTTCTGTAGGTGCAACAAAAAATTCAAAAACGTCAGAAATGTATTAGATACTATCTATTTTGATTTCCTTAATTACACTCAAGTTACTGTATACCTAAGCTTCATAAATAATTAAGTTTATCCAATAATGCAGTTATGTGTAAATTAAGGTAGTGTGTGCCTAATGGAATGAAACCTCTGTACTAGCAGAATTTAATTAAGGCAATCATGTATTAGGTATATTGAAGCTTAACGATTAACAGAATATCTGCTGTATTCAAAATATGTTCTTTGAGTTGATAATGTATGGATACCTTTTAATATAAAATCTTAATGGGAACTATGTTCTTACATTAACTATTCATGGAGCAAAAAATAAGTAAAAAAAGTTATGAAAATAAATTGTTCTCGAAGCCACTTAAACACACATTTCTTCAAAATCGGTCTAACGTACACGAAAACAAAAAAATATATACAGTATTATAAAGATTTTAAAATTGTCAAACATACATATGTATATGGAGTATGGAGACACTTACGAATATATCTCGTACGCTACGATAACCATTCTTTTTATAAAATAGTCCCTGTGAATCGAATACACAGTTTTACAATTAGGACAATTTTGGAGATTATTTGGCGTATAGGATATTTTTTGGAAATTTCAATTTTTGGTATAGTTTCTTTCTACATAAAAACCAATACAGATTTTTGGTAAATCGCAGAATTGATTTAGATTATATTTTTTTACAGGGTTTAACATTCTTCCTGTCCTACGCCATCTTAGCCGCGGTGCTTGGAATGTTGCAGTTCGGATACAACACCGGTGTCATCAACGCTCCTGGCAGAGTGAGATATCCGTCATCACACACGCGAATTACCAATTACACATTATTACAATTACCAATTACATTACCAATTACGAATTACCAATTACGAATTACCAATTACGAATTACCAATTACGAATTACCAATTACAATTACCAATTACACTAACAATAATTCATTCATTTCTATAAATCCACGAAAGCGTATTAATAAATTCGTAACGAAATTATAGCTGTCTATAGCTCTTCGAAGTTTCGCTGAATTCGAAATGACACTATTTTATTTAAAGCCATTATATATATCTATACGAAATCATTGTACAAAGGAAATGAAGAATACTCCCATATATTTTTGTTGCGGTATAAAGTTACTTTATAACTATACTAGCGACGCAGCCTCTGTGTGTATTTTACTTTGTGTCCATAAAGATCAACTTTAAATTTTCCATTTTTATTTCATTCAATCAATTTGTCGCACGGTAGTTTTAATTTCGCAATAACTCCAAGGATATTGATTTAAATTGTATGGTGTAAAGAGCTATTTTATTGTACATGAAATGTTAAAGACAACTAACATATTTAATTTGATAATGATTAATATCGTATTCGTCTAAATAGCTTTCGAAATAAAATATTATAGTTAGCCATCCTTAAAAGTCTACACACATACCATCGTGAATTTTACTGTAGACCTATAAAAGAAAGAGAGATTTATACCATTTCCACCATACATTATTTTGCTGTACATATTTATGGGTCTACGCTGCCTTTTCGATGAAAGCTTACAATCGACTTCAATTTATCCGACATCTTCAACAATAATCGTCATTTTTAATGCAATTTACAATAAACATTATTGAATTATACACGAAAACCTTCCTCTTGAATCACTACGACTATGGGATATAATGGCTAGAATAGCTATCGCTGTAAATGTTTAAAAAAATGAAAATGATAGTGTTTGTTTTGAATAAATGATTTTTATGTGTATTCAATCATTGAACCATGAGTGAGCCTTGGCCTGGTCCAGAATATTTGTCAAGTTTGTGGTCAGTATGACCTATTGCTAGTACTCTCTCTCCAATTTGTCCATGTTTTACACATGTACTGCCCAACGCAAGCGTCTAACTTTGATGGTCTTAATAATATTAGGCTCGGCATATATGTGGCAGAACTCATGTATATTGGTTCATAAAAAAATACTCTATACTTCATTTGCACGCAGAACATCGAAAACTTCATGAAGGATGTGTACAAGGACCGCTACGGTAAAGACATACAAGAGGACGCCGTGAACAGACTATATTCAATAGCAGTCAGCATCTTTGCAATCGGCGGTATGCTTGGCGGTTTCTCTGGTGGAATGATTGCCAATCGGTTTGGAAGGTATGAAGTAATTAAGAAATACCTAAGTAAGATCTCTCTGACGTAAATACCCTAAAACATGTAAATAAAATAGAATATTGTAAACACTTTAAATTATACATACATGTTAATCGCCTAAATTATCATTAATTACCCCCGCAAAGTGAATTTATTATAGACAAGACGGAGAAAATGAGGTAAGGTAAGACATGCAATATTTCAATATAGGTAATCTAAATTTTTTCCATTCTGTGTGAATTATTTAAGTTGCATAACTAATGCACCTTATATAGACCTCGAGACATTTTGAGTCCTAATAACTGGAACAAGTAAAACTGTGCTGTAAAATTAGGAACTTTAATATTTAACATTATAGAGTATGTGTAAATTTCAATAGAATAAATTACTTCGTTTAACAGATCATTTTCCTGCTCATTTCCCATTTTTATACTTCGTTTAACAGATATCAAGTTATTGATAGATATCAGTGCTGAACGTAAACTTATGTAGGTTATGCACGTAGAACAACCTGCGCCTTTTATTTGGCTTTAACAACTAACATAATTATGTAGGTTTCTCTAGGATTGTGTCTAGGAAGGTCCTTTGTAATATGTTGAGAACATTGAATGATTACTACGCCGGTGTCCCCCAAGCTTTTACTTATCTTTCTAGTTATTAAAAAAGACTTACAAACAATATAGTGCTTAGTATTTTTTATGGAAATCTATTTTATTTAAAGTAAATCGCAAAATTTAGACTTTGTTCTGATGGTATATTTAAATTTTTCCACTGATCATGAATATAGCTTAGTCAATTCACAATAACTTTCAAACAAAATTTATGGTCCTTGGTTTGTTTTGCGTAACTTCTACTTTTTTTATAAGTTTGTATTTCTTTTCGTCTGTATTCCTTATAAAAATTATTATTTTTCTCTATTTTAGGAAGGGAGGCTTACTGCTCAACAATATTTTAGGCATCAGTGGCGCAAGTCTAATGGGCTTTACCAAAATTTCACACTGTTACGAAATGCTTTTCTTCGGCAGATTTATTATCGGAGTCAATTGTGGTAATGATATTTATTTACTGTTGAAAATTTATAAAGGACTTCTGTAATTTACAGCTTAAATATGTGAACTAATTAATATTTAAAATATTAAAGCACTCATTTCAAAATTTATTATGATCAAAGTTTGTGTTGAATTATTCGGCTCGGATCATTTCTGTGGCTTATTCAAGTCTATGCAACAGGAGTACCTACCTATCAGTAAAAATTTGTGATACATATTTAGTCTATGTCACAAATGTGCTTGGGTTTTTTCTTTTATTAATATAGTGCAGTTATCTATAACCGCATGATTAATTGGTGTCAAATTGGCTGTGACCGCATTGGTTTTGCGGTCTTGTTGGCGCATACCGTAATTAATGTAATTTGCATCTTACGCGACTTGATTAATCTACCTGCATTGTCACCAATGTTGGTTAAACTCATCATTGTGGAAACTCATTTAACTGGTATTAAATTAACTAGTTTAATTTATTCGCTGAATAGATTCGTGTATTAATGAAATTTTGATTTATATTTTAGGGCTAAATACGTCCTTAGTGCCAATGTATATTTCTGAGATTGCACCCCTGAACCTCCGTGGTGGACTGGGTACCGTTAATAAACTTGCAGTCACGGTAGGCTTGTTGCTCTCCCAAGTTCTAGGCATCGAACAGATTCTTGGTACAGATGAAGGGTGGCCCATCTTACTCGGTATGTTTATTTTGGACTTTATTTAGACTTGTTTTAGAATTATATGTTGAATAATTTTTGATTGATTACATTTTGTAGGATTGGCAATTTGCCCTGCTATTCTGCAACTATTACTTTTACCTGCCTGTCCCGAATCTCCTCGGTATTTGCTTATCACACGTCAATGGGAGGAAGAAGCGCGAAGGGCTCTTAGAAGACTGCGAGCGAGTAATCAGGTACACCATTATGTTTATAATCATTATCTGCCAACACACCACAGTCTGCCGAGAGCAGCAATGAATCAATCAATATTACGAACAAAGAAATTGTGAACCAAAACGAAAAAATAAAAATTTAATCACTGGGCTTGATTGAATGCTATATTACAAAGAAGAAGAAACTAAGTTGTAGGTATATTAATTAGGTGGAAGAAGATATTGAAGAAATGCGTGCAGAAGAACGTGCACAACAGGCGGAAGCTTCAATTTCAATGAGGGAGTTGCTTTGCTCACCAACACTACGCGCCCCTTTGCTCATCGGCGTCGTGATGCAATTATCTCAGCAACTTAGCGGAATCAACGCGGTATGTTTTTGTGTATAGATCTAATTATAATTGTTTCAACTTTCTTTACATGAAACCCATGAAATTTACTGATTCACTTGGATCTAACTAACTTCAGACAAACAAAGGGTTGAGGCCCATACAGAAATAAACTTTTTCTATTCATGTTCAATACAGATATACTCGTAATTCCTTTCGCATTCGTATGCTGCATAGTTATTTAAATTCTGCAAGAAGTGAGTTACTTTAATACAATCCTTTACTTTCAAATTTGTGTAAACAATATAATCATTGTTGTTATCTTATTACGCTCTCAGGTGTTTTACTATTCGACCTCCCTTTTTACATCGTCGGGTTTAACGGAGGAATCGGCGAAGTTCGCAACAATGGGCATCGGAGCGATTATGGTGGGCATGACACTGGTCTCGTTGCCATTGATGGACCGAACTGGCCGGCGAACGCTTCACTTGTACGGCCTCGGAGGAATGTTCATTTTCTCCATTTTCATCACCATCTCTTTCTTGATAAAGGTGTGTCTTATGTAATTATAAATTTCGAAAGCTTCCGCATTATAATAAAAGATATAAAATAATTCATTCAACTTGGGTACCTACTGAAATCGATTTATAGAGAAGTTGGCCTCGATCGACTTATTATATCCTTATAGAATATATAGGTCGTTCTATAAAAAAACAAGCAGAAGAACTACCTAATGGTACGTAGTCGCCTGTCCCTGAAGACATAATAGATGTTGTTAATGATCTGCGCAGTGACATGCATTAAAGAAGGGTAATCCGTTTATTTATTGAATTTGATACATATCCGCTTAAGTAACAGCCGACTTAAAAACTGGATAGAAACTATTAAGGCAGCTAAAGAACACTACAACTAAATTAAAGATGGTAGGTAGTGCGAGAAATACACTACGAGAAGCCTCATTGAATCCACTAATATTAGAATAAAATGCCGACGTAAAAAATGATAATAGTTTCATATTTTTGCTCTTACAAGTGTATATTATTATTATGTAATGTCCCTAAATGTCTTCTCAAGTCGGTGAACACTTGGGAAGACATTAAGTATTTAATCGTGAATATGCATGATTTAGCGCTATGAATTTCATTATTATTAATGTTTCTATTGCATTTAAGTTAATAATAAAAGTAAATTTTAGGTCAATAAGAAATACATAGCACTAATGAAAATCCGTAAAATAAGCGCTTCCGCACGCTTAATCATCGCTTCCTAAATATCTTATTCCCCGTTTAAAATCACAGCCATCAAATCAATTATTATTTTTCAATTTATGTTTTTATTTAGTCTGTAATATCACTATCATATGTTACAATTTCATATCTGAGCGCGTTCAGATCAAATTGTCATTAATTAATTGTTTAATTCATTACTAAGCTAATGCATGCAAAGCTTTGGTTATTCTTTATCCCATTACTACACAGTCTTGTATGTCATCGCTTGTCATTGCTTCTGCTTAGCAGTAGATGCCCTCCCGATTTACGACTTTCCTGTCTCCGATACCGGACTCTCGGTAGGAAAGCAATGTAAATAAAAAGAAATAAATTCTCAGATATAAATGTTAGGTACATCACTCAAAAAGCACCCGACACGTTTTTTGCTCACTACCTACACTAAAAGAAGATCAGTTGGACTCAATAGTTTCACGACGAGCTGTGGCGCACGCGTTTTAACTGAAGCGAGAATTTTCTACACAACGCTGCTCAAAAGCAGAAGGCACTTTTCACTACCTACAGCATACGCAATACAGCCAATAGACCAAAGTGGTACCTTTTTCACTATGCTACTTCAGCACTATTCAGTCGCGTGCGGGAGTCTGTTCCGCAGTTAACAACAAGAACACCTACAATAAATCTGTTGTGAAAGTATATATATTGTAAATCTGTTGTAAATTGTATAAAGTCTAGGCATAACTTTAAGAACGACCAAAACAAACACGAGGACCGTCATGTGTGTGATGGGCATTTATGTTTGTGAATTATTTCTTCTCCGGTCGGTCACGGGAAAGAGCATCAATGCTACTCCCTGATAGGAGTTCTTCGGGTATGTGCAGGAAATGATCGACTGGATGAGCTACTTGTCGGTGGTGTCGACGCTAAGCTTCGTGGTATTCTTCGCTGTGGGGCCTGGCTCCATCCCTTGGCTAATCACTGCCGAGCTCTTCTCGCAGGGACCTCGACCGAGTGCAATGGCGATCGCTGTCTTAGTTAACTGGATGGCCAATTTCGTTGTTGGAATCGGGTTTCCCAGCATGAAGGTACGTAATAAAAATATATACATTATTAAATTTTTATCTATTAGTTAAACGTGTCATTTTCTATTTATTTTATTACAGGCTCTACTGGAAAATTATACATTCCTGCCTTTTAGTGTATTCCTTGCAATTTTTTGGATATTTACGTATAAAAAAGTTCCTGAAACTAAAAATAAAACCTTTGAAGAGATTTTGGCACTGTTCCGAAATTCCAATGGCAGGTAAGAAAGAAAATATTCAATGTAAACTAAGATATATACAACCTTTTTCCATATTTTGCTTGCACATTTCGTGCGTTATCACATATATCTCGATGCATATGTGTGTGTATCATATTTTACACAAATGTATGAAGCACTAATCACTCGAATTCGCCAAACCATCGGCACGCGATGCACAAGTGGTACCCAACCCATCTAAACAAACATTTTTACATGATTATTTTGGGTGATAATGTGGTGTTACCGCTCCAATCATATCTATGTAAATAGGAATACGCGAGAGCATCTCTGGCAAGAGCTGGGGACTGGCACAGTGAATAATATTTAGGTACGTAGTTCGCAATTAATTATAGATGATATCTAGTTACTTAGTTGTTAAAGCAACACTGCATCGAGTGCGCAGTACGGTCGAGATATTGTTCGGAGATGCGTCAATGATGTCTATTCGATGATCGCCCGTGGGTTTTAAATAAGCTATGAGAATAATTCTAGTCACGGCAGGTGGCTGGTCCGTTAGGTTGACGTTGGTGGGTGTTATACAGGGACAGTTTCCGCGACAGCCGGCTGTACGGGAGTATGATGAATTGCGTGAACGCTCTGGAGCAACAACTGCCGCCGCCGCCGCCGCCAGCGCCGGTCGACGAGAAGCATGACTCACGTGAGTGTCGCAGAAACTCGACACTCCATCTGCCCACCCGACATTTATCCACGTCTCCGCTTCCTATGCCCACCATCTTAATCACTCATCTTCTATTATATTCTCATTATATTATATATACACGTAAGTATATTGCTGCAAAAGTGCGTACTAGCTAAATGTTTCTGTTGTTTATATCATTCAATTTATTTTTAAACATCGTTATTTACTTAATTTATCAGTAGTTTATTGTTGGTGCAGCAATATACCCGTACATTACAACATGAAATTTGTCACAAGCATTTTTTTAACTGAATATGCACTCATTTTTATTAATAAGCCTGCTCCAGTAAGACGAGCAGATAATTTTATAAATAAATACATTTTTATATTCCTTTATCAACTTATATTATGAACAATCGATCTGCAAAAAGGTAATCGTATTTTTATTGTACTTATTACATACTCGTATTAGAAAAAAAGTTAGTTCGTAGAAACAAAGGGTATCTTTGAATGCTTTTTCGCTTAGGAAGTTGTATTCGAATTTTAAAAGCTGGTTACAAGCTTCGGTTTAACGTCATGGGGGAGTATTTCAAATTATATACATACATACATATGTATATGCTATGTGATGTGAAACTGATTGATGCATTTAGTAGATAAATGTCATTATTTTCATAAGGAAACTAGGCAACAGTCCAAAGTATGTAGGTATTTTAATAATAAAATTATATTTACCTACTGCAAAGACTAATTTCGCATATACATATGTATTTAGGTAGTTGTAACGTAATTTTTAAATATCTTGTAGGATTAATAATTAGTAAAAACGTATTTATTACGTAGGGGATATTACACTTTAGAAATGAATAGTAGTAAGAACATTCCGTAGGATCTTCCTTGTACTACTTAAATAAAATAAGTACATAGTTTCAGTGATTTTGACATTAAATATTGACATATATGTATGGCATAAACTAGTTCAAAACATGACTAGACGTCGAAATAGTTTATTAATGCGTAAACACAAACTAAAATCGAGTAGAGTCCATATAGAGCCCATGTAGAGGTAGAGCATGATATTATCACTGTTAGGAAAGGCGGTTAGAGCGTGTTGAGCAGTAAGTAAAGATGTGTTAATGTGTTGCAGTATCGGAGCAGTCGTCGGGTGCGGGCGAGGCGGGCCGGCCGCCGCCGCCGCTGCCGCCGCCGCGGTTCCCTGCCACCGGCAACGTCTGACAATGGGAGACCGCTGCGCATGCGCCACTAGTCGTGCCGATCAAGGCCGCCGCCAACTTCTTGTTTCATGGACTGAAGCGACAAGCCGCGGGCCGAGCCTCTATCACTACCACACAACAAATGTTCTAAATCGATGTGATTAGGTTAATAAAACGAAGCTAGTATGTAAGTCACGGCGTAAAGTTAAACATAGTTCTTTAGTCTGTCATTTTATGACATAATTTATGAATTGCATAGGTACCGTGTAAAGTGCCATCGGTTACTTGTACCCATTTTAATTAGGACTTCATAAATTTTTATTATAAATAAAGAATTATTGAAATTGATGATTTAAGGATGTTGGGCGGAAGTTTGGTGGATGGAAGTTCTATGAGGAATCAATGAGCTGTCGAACGATAACTGTCTACAGATTCTAGCTTCAGCGGCCCGATTCACGATTCACTGACATTTCCTCGGTGTACACCTTTAATTCAAGTTTTGTATATTTTTCAGATACTGTAGTTATTATTTGATAATATAGCACTGTGTAACTACGTATTAAGATAAAAGAATATTTGTCCGTAGAGATGTTACACATAAAAGTTGCGGTATTTAGGTAGGTATCTCAAAAAATCTATAACTAATCCTGCTTAATATTACGCGAAGCCGCACTGTGATAAATATATGCTATAGATAAGTCTAGCTGATGTTTCAATAATAACACCATTTAAAAGCACGATTTACTTGTAGGTTACAGTTACTATTTATGTAATGTACATGAAGTGTTCCGAGATTAGAGTTACCTAACTAGCTATTTGCATCTACATAAACTCAACTGAATACTTTTCTCGTTTTGATTTTAGTACTCTTAGCAATTTTTAAAATGTAAGAAGATAGTTAAAGCAAAAGGTTATTTTCTAAAACCATTATTCCCCTGTGAAATGACATTCTTTAAGTTCAATTGACTTAAATACCTTTCACGTCACACCATTGTTCCCTTTTCATTCTGTTTCTTTATTGCCCAGAAGGAATTATTTTTCAGTCCTATTTCTTACTACCTATCGTACCCTCACGATTCAATAGTATGTTAGTCAATCACATGTTTGCTTAAATGTTGATTCTTATTTTGTTTTCTGTACCTTTCAATCACAAGATTACAATGTCAGTTTTCATATTTTTAATTCGGGACTCTATGGACAGTTAGGAGAGATTAGAAGTAAAATTTAAATTTAATTATCATGTCAAAGTTTGTGGGTCGTGTACTTTTATTCTATATTCTCTATATTTGTGGCTGTGACGTAAAATATAAACCTTGGTATACTAACATATTGATGTTGTAAAAAAGAATATTGTAATACAACATTCTCCATTTTTATTCTACTTTACTATACTACTAGTACGGTTAACATACGATTTTTAGTGAAATATTTAAATAGCTTTTACTCTTATATAAATTATCGACGTTCTGATACAAGCGCTAAATAGTAAAACAACTCATTACGGGCATATAGGTGTTTTACTTAGTACGTAGTGTACAACGCTACATTACTCACACCTAGTGCTAAGTATAATTATATAATTGTTTTTTTTAGTTAATTTAAAAAATGACCTAATAAAGTAGGTAAATATAATTAATTATAATCATTCCAGCCCATGTAATAGGTAAGATGACATTTAAACCAGCACGTTCCTATCTGTCATGTATCACCAGCGGTACCTTCTAAAATATCTTAAAAAAAATACTATTTCCTAAACTATTATCGCAAAATTGTGAATCGGGCTCCCGGTATGATATCTATAAAAATTACTTATAAGTATGTGGGAGGAAGTATTATTCATAATATAAAAATATAGTAGATTTTTATCGAATACTTCTAGAGAGCAGTGATGTGAGATAGAAGCAGGAGCGTACGAAGGCCGTATTAACTTTGATAAAGCACGGGTCATATGCCAACTAATACGTAGAAAATATTAATGTAAAATGGGTACGACGAGAGTAAATTGTGCTTACGACAATGATAAATATGTATATTGTCACTGACGTATTGTATAAGAATACAATGTACATACATGCTGTGACTTTATTGTATTGTTAATTTTTTTATACATAATTATATTATTTTATGAATTTTTTTATTCTCCTTTTACTCATAATAATTATTGTTATACCTAATGATAAATTAACGTCATATCTAAAATGACCGATATAATTATAATTATTGTAATTACCTTAAAAATTAATATAAATAAATTATTATTACAATCGAACAGATAGGTACAGTTTAATTGCAGTCGCGGGAATTGATTATATAACACTACTTATTGTAATTTATTGAGAGCAAAATATTAGAAAAATTTACGAATACGTACATAATTTACACTGTTCGCATTGCTTATTTTCTGTAATAGTTATTATAATTTGTTACCACGTATAGAATAATTTCATTTGTAGTATTAAGTGGGAAATAACATATTATCTTTTTAATTGATGAAAATGAATAGATTATGGTAAGTTATACAATTTGTGAAGACTTTTAAGAATGTAAAGCTTTTAACTTGTACGCCCCTAGAAGACGAACTAACGTTTCATTATTTATTAGTTAGGGTTCAGTAGTTACTACAGGGATGTAGTCGATCTGTTCGTCCGTGCATCTCTCAACTGCTCAATTCAATATTAAGACTAGAGGTTCCGTAGACTACCGTGGTCGTTGAAGGCAGCACGGCCTAATGTGTGTGACTAGAAAAGCGTCGCAACGATCACTGCTCATATATTTTTATTACTATATAATCTACCTTATTTATCATCTACTTACTATATTATCTTGATCCAACGAAAATCACGTCCGCTACGCAATTTAAATTCTAAAACTAATAATAGAGTATAATTTCTATGTGCATTTATTGCAACAACTTGTGCAAGAGGATGATAATAATATCATTTTAAATTTTAATCGCACAAATATTTGTGCACAATTTAATCACCTAAAATCATTACGTAGTCGCACAAAATATCTTCTTACATTAAGTACCTACTTATTT
>DWJN01000273.1:0-26913 GCA_018248895.1 Carystus phorcus
GTGTTCGAATCCCAGTAAGGCAAAAATTTGAATTTCTGTGCTCCATCCGAATGTCTGTCCTTAGGTCTAATTTGATTTAATTTGGCTTTTAAAATAAGTAGATCACACTGAGTTACTTAAAAAAATATGATACCAAAAACTGTCAACTATATATTTGTATGTCAACTATGTATATACTTTAAACCATTGTTGTTAAAAGCTACAGTTATTATTTTATAAAAAAAACAACAATGATGACTTGAAAAAATGGAGCAGATTCTCAGTTCTACTGAATTATGTTGTTTCGAATATTCTTTTTATATTCGAAAGCTGGTCCTTGTCATGTCCTATTTAAATCTGAGTGACATCTGTCGGGTAGTTTTTAAGTTACGCCTAATGCGCATTTACTTAATACGTACAACTTGGAAAATCGGAATATGGCGTTTTTACTTGAAGACGAGTTTTTATACATTGACAAAGCTATAATAATGTACATTCTTAACACGAAGAAACTGATCTAACTTAAATAGGCATCAGGATTCGTCGATCCTAATTCGATCGATGTATTGTTTATTGAGAGTTCAATGAGTTAACACAAAGGTTAATGTCGATGAGTAACTCGCTATTATTTTTAACCAAACGATAGTTCCGTGCCATATACGAGGTACGGCTTAATTGACCTTAGTAGTTTGAATAACAATGAGCTTTGTTTATCTGGAAGTACTTTATATGGGCATGAAAGGCTGTATTAGTATTGTAAAGGAATCAATATTATTTTTAGATATTAATACCACAATCTCATATTATTATGACTTCATATAAATTAACTGAAACTGAGCTGGCATATTGCATAACGTATTTAACGGAAGTAAACGGAATGTCCTTCTAACAAGCGTGACTTTTTATGATTTCAAATTAATTCAAATTTAAAATTCGAATACCGATTAAATATAAGCCATATTTTGATTTTAAGTTCAAGTTCCAATATAGTCTTCCTTACTAAGTATTTGTTTTTACTCATACCCTTATGTGGATCGGACACAGGGACTAAAAGCCAAAAATAAATAATAATAATAGCTAATATTGCGGATCATCGGATTTTTGGTTGCAAACGTATCGCTGTTTTTATATAAACCGTCACCGCCACATCAAAAGTATCATGAATTCGTTGTCGAAAATTAACAAAAATGAAGAAAGGGAAATAAAACAGATTAAATTTTGATTCGAACTCTTATTAAGATACAATAATATTTCGAAATAAAATAGACCTCAAGGAAGCATATTAAATAAAACTTGATAGCTATTTGATATTGTTAACCATTTTCCGTAAGTAAATACGAACTAGTCGATCTAAAACCCGCTTTGAAATAGATAATAGAGTTGTTAGGAATGAAATTAGATCTAGTTTTATCAAGCATGACTAATTTTTCCGGTCGAGCAAAACCAGATGATGATTGTGAACAATCGATTGCTTCGTCAAATATATTTATGAATCAGAACTTTAAATTACAAGTTATGAAGTTTACATTCCTTTTCCAATTACTTATTTTACTTGCCTTAGCGGCAAATATTTGGATATCTTTACTTGGTCTAACTAAATCTTTAAGTAGAAAAGCCATTCCTCCTCTTCGCGTCGTTATCCTCATTGCTGAAGGTCGTAATTCCCTAGGCGTGGAACGATCTTTTGCCTGACCAAATTTCGCCATTGCCTTCTATTCTTGGCAGCATGGAGTGTGTCGTGCAGATTGGTGTAGAGGAATTTGGTCAGACCATCTGGTTGGACTGCGACCTCTCGGTCTCTGTCTCTGCGGTCTCTGCGATCTCTGCTGTCGTTTGCGGTCAACCTATCCAGTAATCATGAGTTTTTCCAGCTTGTGGTCATCCTTTCTGGCAAAATTCATAATACAGAAAAGTCATTGTAATACCATTTTTTGTTTGTTGTTTTATATTACATAACAAAATGTCTCGTCATTCAATGTTTATTCGCACTTTTTATCAGGCTAGTCTTGAAATGTGACTGGTCAATCCTTGTATAATTTATTCTGCTTTTCAAGTTACAGATTTATGGTCTTTTCCTTATTTCTTATTGCAATCATGCTTTTAGTGCACTCAAGTATTATATCATTTATAAATAAACTAGCTGACCCAGCAAACGTTGTTTTGCCATAAAAAATTAAGGGGTGGACAACCCTTAATATTTAGGGGTATGAAAAATTGATGTTGACCGATTCTCAGACCTACCCAATATGCACACAAAATTTCATGAGAAGCGGTCAAGCCGTTTCGGAGGAGTATGATAACTAACATTGTGACATGAAAATTTTATATATAAGATATAAATAACAAGCGCTCGTATCCTGACAGCTCATGTGGATCGCAATAGACAGCGTTAAGCGACTGCGGGCGTGGTCGGTACCTGAATATCTGACCAGCTGACCACTAATAGAAAAAAAAAATTTGAGCGGTTTCATGCTTCCGAGGGAACGTTAAGCCGTAGGTACCGGTCGTTACTTACCGCAGATAGCAGTTGTCAAATCGGAGACCTTCAGACGACATAAAAAATCTCCGACACTTGGTTTGGCCATTAACTCAATCCGCACTGGAGAAGCGTGGTGGAGTATGCTCTAAGCCTCTTCAATAATGAGACCCATGCCCTGTAGTGGGCCATTAATGCGTTGAAGCATGTTCATGTTCAGCAGTTGTATGTGTTGAAGAAACTTCTATTGAGGCCATTTCACAACTGATGTTTTGAACATGTTGAACTAAACAGCCTAAAAACTGATAAGCGAGAGCAACGGTCGCTGTTTAATTACATTTATCTCGGCGTTCTCATTTATCTACTGTGTTGCGCATGAAGTTAAAACTGTTCTAGTTTCAGAAACTAATTTGCAAATTAAATTGCATTTTTATACAGAAATAGCTGAACAAAAACATGACCTCACATAATTACTATATGAATTAGACGCGCTAGGTGAAACATGCACTCGGTAAAAAAATTACTTGTAACTAATCGTTGTGACTTCTGAATCATTTGACTGAAAAGCAAATTTGTAAACGTTTGTCGATAAATGGGCGGACATTTTTTTTTTTATTTATTTTTAGTTCTCTGGGCACGGGAAAAGTTTCCCCGTGAGGATGGGCGGACATGCTTTATGGTAATACCATTACTAACAGTAATACCACAATCATCTTTAACGCGTCGTCAATACAAACTTCAAACTTCTATTTTATCTGACTCTCAGTACAATCGAAACTTACTAGAAGGAGAATGGTATTTATGACTTAAGTTTAAACTAAGGTACATATGACCACCAGATACATATGACACCATTGCTTATGTACCATCGAGATTACTTACCGGAGACAAGAGGATGTATTTGATATGTATTCAACCCA
Organism: Carystus phorcus; assembly: GCA_018248895.1. Lineage (NCBI taxonomy): Eukaryota > Metazoa > Arthropoda > Insecta > Lepidoptera > Hesperiidae > Carystus > Carystus phorcus. The sequence continues at coordinate 3,376 of DWJN01000273.1, forward strand.
ACTGAACTTAAAACTTGTTTTTTATCTATGCCAATTAAAACATTTGAAGCTTAATTAGAATAGAATAATTGGCAGTTACCTAAATGTACAATACATGAACAAAAGCGCCAAAAGCCACAATTAAATTGAACCATAACTATATTCAAATAATACAAAACAGACCTTTTATAATGAAAAACTTATTATATTATATATTGTATCCCTTAATTGACATTACAGGTACTTTTGTCTATCTGTTGTAAATACAATCGTCGCTACGTTTAAAGGCTTTGAAGTCTTGGGCTTGATAAGTTTGGCTAAACAGCTCAATCGGTTATGGTAATATTTTAGTTATACTGCCGTGCCCTTAATCATTGGTCATGGCCATTAATCGATTGTCCTTGTCGTAAGCGGAAGCCACTTGACTTTTATAAATAAACTCTTAATTACTGTTATCTAAATATATCTACATATACATATATATAAAACTCAAAGGTGACTGATTGATTGACACAGTGATCTATCAACGCAAAGCCCAAACCACTGAACGGATCGGGCTGAAATTTGGCATGCAGGTAGATGTTATGACGTAGGCATCCGCTAAGAAAGGATTTTGATCAAATCTACCCCCAAGGGGAGAAAATAGGGGATGAATGTTTCTCAACGCCAGCGAAGCTGCCTGCAAAAGCTAGTTGGTCTATAAATGCACAATGTGAAATTAAGACGTTTAAGACTATTTCAGTTCGTTTTACAACGATCATATGTTACAGATTATGAAGCCAAGCCGCACAGTATTCAGTTGCGCATAGTAATTAACACTGGAAATAGTTTACGATTATGGTACAACCCAGACGCAGCCTCACCTACAAATACATCAATAACCAGTCCTCAGTCCAATTCATTGTGATTCTCAAATGTAACAAATGAAAATCATTGGTGATGAGACTGTTATGAATAAATGATTATTACACAATTCCCCACTCTACACTTCTAGTGGAAATTTTTAGACATTTTCATTCGTTAAATTACCATAACTTATTACTAAGCAACCATTAATTCCTATTACATTTGTCATAATTATTAACGGTTTCATTCATTCTGACTACATCTTTCAAAATAATTACATTAATACGATATCTTTTCTGTTTCATATTGATTTTGATCTTTGATTTTCTAGAATTATCGTATTTCTTTAAATTGCTTAAATTGAATCAGCGTCGATTATCGCCTGCACATTATGAGGCAACATAGCTTTTTAAACAATAATTACCGGTTGTAAAATCAGATTAATTGTTAATTTCTTATGCTTAGTTAACATTAATCTTAATAGGTATGAGCATTTTTTACTTCTAAAATGAACTTAAAAACTTTCGCGCAGATAGGATTAATAAAAGTAGGTCATGTGAAATCCAAAAGTCAATTATAACTTGTTTTAACAATATTATATTACATAACTTCGTTTTTTGTAGAGAAAATGTACAGATAATAAATCCAGAATTGGCTAAAAGATCACTGGGTCAAAGGCCACTTATAAAAACCAAACTAAAAAGAATCATAATTTTAAATAAGGTTGTTCACTTTCTTGACTCGTAAGGAGTAAGATAAGATGAATGTCGTGTAGTAGTGATGTTTACTTTCATACCGTTATATTTATTATCAGAACTTTACAGCTCAGATGTTAGAAAATGCTTAGATTCTAAAAATCACGTTTGGCTATGCAGGAACACTAACTATTCTTAAATAATATCGAACTTAGAAGCTGTAAAGTATAAAAAGAGCCTACTTTTTTACTGGTTAATTTCTTTCGGTGTCTGTAATTAAGTTTTATTCGCAAGCCTCATACAAATTCACAGCTGGCATAAGACATGTTAGTACCAAATTTTTTGTTATTGAAGAATCTTCAAGAGGTACCTGGTTTCTGAAAAGAGGTAATGAGGAACTCGTATCCCTCTTTACGCAAGAAAACATCTCCAGCACATCATGTAAACCAAGTAAACTAGATGTAGGTAGGCCCAATTTTTGAAAGTATTTAACAATGCGCACTTACCCTGTAATAAATTCCAACTTAGTATTACTATCATTTTAGAAAAAGAAATACATTAACGTTATATTACAATATACGCTTTTTACAATAATAAGCACGCCTCTGAGTTAAGTGTAATAAATAAAAATGCTAACTGGTTAAAAATGTAACAGCTAATGTGGCGATTAAAACAGCCTTTCAAAAGTCCAGTTTAAAATACATTTAACTTACCTAAAACCTACAAAACATCCATGCCTTTCGGCAACACTATAACCATTTTGGGTGAAAGTATTAATAGCTTTTCGTAACGAACTCAAGGTTTCAGTACATTGAAATCTTACATAATCATTTGCCTTATCGTGTTTTATTTGACTTTGTTTCATCAGACGCATTGCGAAAGCATCATATTTTTTGTACAAATGTGTAATTGCAGGCTTGGGGCGGAAATGTCTTTCCATATATTATTTTTATTAATAATAAATTGAAAACAATACGTTACACGTTTCTTTGTTTTCCATGGCTGTATAGTTTTAATTTTTATTTGCTTAACCAGTAATATGATGTACTTTGTAAATTAATTAATTATAATTTATAATAATGACTGTGTATTTGGATAATAAACACCTTTTAACTTTCCATCATCGAATAAAACCGAAGATATCATCAATCAGTGATGAATAATCACCATAATATAGTACTCGTATAAAACAAAGTCGCCCTCTACTTCTATCTGTTTGTTTCTAAGCTTTCTTCTTTTTAAACTCAACGGATTTTGATGCATTTTTCAATAATAGATGGAGTGTTACGTTCAGCATATCTTGTACAATTTAAATAAATATCTTAGGAGTTATCGCGAAATTAAAACTATCGCGCAACAAATAAATCAAGCGATCTCAAACAGACAACACAGATTCTAACACGAATGAAATGATATTAAAAGATTTTAAGTTCATCATAATGTACACAAAGGAAAATATATATCGACGTGAAGCGAGGATGGAATCGCTAGTACAAAAAAATATATAATCAAACTGAGAAGCTCCTCCTTTTTTTGAAGCCTTTTAATAATTATAATCTACTGAAAAATGGACAACACAGATTTAAGTCCCTATAGAGATTGGTGGCATTTATTTATTTTTATTACTTTAAATTTATGTCACCTCATTAACAAGAAACAAAAGGCAAACTTAATACCTAATAGCATTGTTCACCAGTCAACCCTAAGTACTAATGCTACTGGACTATGCACCACTCTGTCAGGTACATTTTAGTAAATAAATAATACCATTTCATATTCAGTACCGAAGCTCCAAACGTTTCGCCAAAAAGATACTCATATCTCAGCAAATACACTGCTATGAAAGTACTTATATTTTTAGAACGATACAATGAAGTTATAATTTTATAACGTCTGAATACGGCCACGTGCAATCGTACAATACCCCCCTAATTTGGCATCTTCCCAAACGTGTGATGCACTATCACCATAGAAAGCCCACTATCTTCTCTTCTCAGCAACAATATTGCTTTTTGACGTAAATTGGCCATTCATGTCGATACGATAAATTTACCGCAACAGTTTAATTACGTCAACAACGAATTGCACTTTGGCCCTTAATACATATTGATTTAATTATTACATCACGGTGGACTACCATACAATTTTACTACGGTATCACCATACTTTTTTACAGACATTTATACGATAAAAGATGCAATATAGTGTGAATGTTTCCATGATAATAAAACTTGTACTTTGCCGTAAAGCAGTGGCGAATCTATTATTGAATTATGCTCGAAATTTAAAGTTAGAAAAAGAAAATATTTTGAATAATAGGACAGTTCAATACCAGCTTTCGCAGCTGCTTAATGGCACATCGCAAAAGAGTTCTTATTTTTGTTAAACTAAGTAATCGCCTTCAAAAGAGCAGCAGGTGGCCTACGGTTAATTCGTAACATATACGAATTATTACGATTACATCACGATACATCAAGTAGGTTATTTCTTTAGGATGTATTTTTTCTTACAATGACACCGTACCATTTTTAATTCTTATCAGACTAAATAATTCGAACGACCTAACAAACAGGCTTTATACTTCAATTCTCCCCTTCGCAATGGCCGAAACAGTAAAAGAAATCGAATTAAAACAAATAGTAAATTATTTCGTTATTAATTTCCGTGATGGATTAAATTAATTTATGACATTAGCAATATAAGTGACAACAATAATAATAATATTAGTATTTCATAAACAATTCATTCAAACAGAATATTTATTTTTATTATTATTTACGTATTGTTTACGATCTCTTGAATTTATTTGTCGCGCCATAAGTTGTAACATCGAGTTAACTCCTCTGATATTCATTGAAATGTAAGGTTTTCGCCTTAAATTATATGTGAATGAAATGATTAACGTAACTAATGTATTTAATTTGATAAGAATATTTGTTTATTATTGTATGCACCGAAATAGCTTTTCAATTAAAATATTATTTAAACATTAAAATGGCTGTAGCCAGCTATCTTTAAAAGATAGACAAATTGCATCGCCTACTTTATTGTAGACCTAATAAAGAGGAACATTTCCACCATATATTCTTTTGTTATAAATAATATTAAAGGGTTTAAGCAGCGTTTTCGCTGAAAGCTCACAATCGGTGTGATTTTTTCCGACATCTTTATCTTTAGGTACCGATTATCTTAGAAGTTATAAACTATAGAACTTAAAGTTTAAACATATCGTAGGTGCCACAGATTTTACTGTAATTTCTGTACGACAGTTCCAAATCTTAACTCGTAATGGATAGGTAATATCCACATATTTCTATACGAAAAATAATCTCATACGAATTCAACTCAACCTTTTTTAATTCAACCGTTATGAAGTGGTAAAAAAAGAAATTACAGCACCCATCGACGCTTATTTGCTTAATATATTTCAAACGTAACTGTATTTTAAGTAACAGGATTCCTATAATGTTTATTTAATAAAATCGTTGCAAAACCAGTAGCTAGTAGGTACCTTCTTAGAGGGAATTACCGAGTACCTAGAATACAGATAGGACGTAACGACTAAGGAAGGTATTGTAAGGAAAAATATAATAGATTTTATTTTTTCTAGTAACAACGATCATAGTGATATCCGTTCATAGGCATACATAAGGTCAAGGTAACTATCACATCAGTCATTGGTCAAAGAATATTTTTTTCTATTAATGATTCGCATCTACTAAACGAAAATTTATCAGTTTATCGCATTATAGAGTTCATAAAATAATCAAATTCATCAATTTTGATATATAAAAATCTTCTGTTAGAGTGTATGTCATTGAACTCCTCTTAAACGGTTGGATCAATTTTGAGGTACTTTTGTATGTTTAAGTGAATCGAGAATGGTTTAGGTTTACAATTCAATCAAAAAAACAAAGTTTTTATACTGCTTTATATTACTTCAGATACAAAAATATATTATTAAGTTTATAAGTATATTGCAGTTACATACAATTTTATAATGCTGTAATCTCAAAATTCAAAATAAAAAAAAATATTTCAAGTGGGTTCAAGTTTCATAAATACATTTATGAAAAAACTCGTCAGCACGTCTATTAAAATTTTGATTTACTAACTCGAATAGAAACCCACTAGGCTATGAGTGTGATTTATTTGCCTACATCATAAAATAATTATTAAACAATAGCATTATGTTTATGTATTCTAATTGGTGTACCGTGCGCTATCGGCCGCGTGAGGCGGCGGAACACTGCCAATGCTAGATCAAGGCTTTATCGAACAAAGGACGGCTAAATACTGATTACGAACGTTGTTTGAAAAGTAATAAATAATGCTACTATTAATCTATTAATGTAAAACAATGTTTGCTTATTTCTCCTTTATAGACTGAAATTGTATCTGAAATATCTGAAAAAAGTTTTCGTTTAAAATTTTGAATTACTATTGTTGAGCTACAGCGTAGGAACGCGCGCCGGGTTTAGCTAATAAGTAATAAAGCTATTATTGTTTTCAAAGTATCTCTTCTTCAAGTTCTCCTTTTGTGAATAATTCGTCAGACACATGTTAGACCATTACAGAGGCAATCGTTGCCAGGCCATGTTTAAGCATCATAAAAATAAGGGTAAGTGTAGAAAAATTATGTACAGGGTGATAGACGAACTTGGAATCTATTCACTCTTCTTATAAGGACTTTCGCTCCCATCACAAGCGGGTGAAATACGGATGACGGAGCGCCTCACCAATCCTGAATAATCCTTAATAATATGACGACGTATTATGATCAACTACGATGCCGTGGAGCCTCAAATAACAAGTTTAATTTTGAACTTCAAAATCTTTTTAAATTCATTTGTGCATCTGTAGGTATGTCACTAAACTCCTCTAAAACGGTTAGACCGAAAGGCAGGAAGTTTTTGCGTTTGCTAACAGGAGTTTGAGAATGGTTTACAGTCACAATTCGATCCAAAGGAAAGTGTTTTCTTTATGATGCAGGATAATAATGAATAAATAAATAAATAAAAAATCTATTGAATTCGTTAGTAAATCTATAAATTGCTAATAGGTTTCCATACTATGAAACACGCCGGGTCTGTTTTGCACTTAACCGGTTTTTCTATCGGAGTGGGGACGGGACCGGATAGCGGGCGCATTGCCCTCGGAGAGGCGCTTCTGGGTCAGGTGCAAATGGTGCAATCGATTGACATTCATATTAAATATTCAACCAGTAAAACGTACTGTAGCTATTGGTTTACTTATTATACCTTCATTCGGAATTGAAATAATATTTGTGTCATTTATTTTTAATGTCATGTATTTCTGATCCTGATAAATACCTATAATAATACCTGAATTTTACACATCACGTCTTAGGTAATAACTTTCGTTAGTCTAGGATTTGAGAATAAAAACAACGCAATCAATCTTACAATATACTGTATTTTACTGAATAATCAAGCTTTATATCGCAGCACGCCATCTAGCGGTAAGAAGATCAACTAAATTTGACGAATACTTACACGCATATTCATATTGTAGCCGCTACTTGCCCATAGATGTCGTAATAATTTACAATTGATGCTAGCAGATGACCACATTGTAAATTAGGGTCTACTAAACGGGCTACCCAAAACCATATTAAAACATTTCTAAGAGAAGTTAATATTTTTATAATAATTTTGGATATAATAACAAAACTTAAGATTTATCATAAAATAGTTTTAAAATAGAATATTAAAATAAATCCGTAAGATAATCATTTGAATCCTAACATCTTAACTCCGAATCCTTATTATATATTATTAACTAAACTCACAGCTTGGAAAAAAACAAATATGTGTGTTGCTCGTTACTAGCTTTGGTCCAGAACACATTACATAGGTAATGAATACCTACTAAACAACATTGTGTTTTCCCTATAAAAACTGTAAGGCTTCCTTAGCTCATCAATTTCAATGGTACAATTAATCATCTGATAGTCCAACCCAACTCGACTCGTGAGTCGAGGTGCACAAATTAATCAATAATTAACCTAATGCGCTCAAGTGGTACATGACTGTTGATAGGTCTCGCTTTATGTTTCCTGCTATTTATCACTAGCAACTATACCGTCTTTTGTTTTACAAAATATTATCTGCCAATTTAAATAAACTTCACACTCATTTTAAAATACTAGGAAAATCGATCTATGCAGATGTCCTTAAAATATACTACACCATTTTTTTTCGTTTAACTATTGTTGGCTATTTTAGTTATTCAAAAAAACTAACGTTAAAAAATATAGGCCATAATGGAGGGAACTTATAGCTCATAATGCTAACTCTGTGCGAATAAAATAAGCAAATGTACGTACAACGAAGGAAATAGTGACGAACCTGGAAGGGGTTTTTATGTCACCCGTAGGCTGGCTGATGGGTTGTTGGTTCCAACCATTAATAGCCCACTACAGGACACGGGTCTCTCACTTATTTAGGAGGCTCAGAGCTTACTCCACCACACTGCTCCAGTGCTGATTGGTAGAGCAGAGGGATTATTGGCCCATTCAAATGTTGGAAGTTTATATACCAACCGAAGGTCTCCGACATGACTTAATGACTGCAATCTATTATAACAACTAGAACCGAAGGCTTAACTTGCCTGCACGGAAGCGCTTATGATAATTTGTCATTAGCATATCCCATTACGCTATCGATAGCACCCAATAGATACCGTACTGCTGTTTAATGATGATAACTACTGAAGAAGAATTAAGATTGAGAAGGAAGTACGGAAGAAATTTTAGCACCCACATTAATTAAACTACCTTATTTGTATTTGAATAACAAACGGCAGGCATTACGTCAAAGCTAAAATAACATTGGATATTGAATGTTGATAAACATTTCCTCGAGACCTCGAGACAATACCTCGTGTTGGTGTTTTAGTAAGTGTGAAGTTTAATTATTTTATATAGGTATTATAATAATAATAGGACCATCAGCGTTTTTGGAGAAGTAATCTATGTTATTAACTATTTTGTTGTTTGGTAATCGTTACATTTAAACGTTTTTGTGCGCTTATAGCCCGGCGGGTCGCGTCGATCCTAAACAATTGACGGAGCTAAGCAACTGCGGTCGGTAGGCACCTGCATAAGTGATCGCTAGTGACAAACATTTCTTGAGCGTTTCCGTGCTTCGGAGGGCACGTTAAGGCCGTCGGTCCCGGTTGTTATCGTAGATAGCAGTCGTTTAGCCATGTTGAAGACCTTCGGGCTGCTTAACTACTTCCGACACTTGGGTTGGTATTGGAGTAACGTGGTGGAATATGCTCTAGACCTCCCTAAAAGGACGAGTACAGTTTATATTTACAGTTACTTAATTAACTTAATTCAATTTCAGTGTTTTCGTTAAATTTATTTACATAATCCTCAATATACTATGTCGATTAACGTTCTCAAAAATGTCCATAAAGAGATCAGCTATTTTCCTTTCATTGTGATGTCCGCTTTAATAGCTAACATTGTTTGGTCGAGGCAGCTGGGACTTATTGTGTTTCGGCTGGGGGTTTGAGAGCTAGTAATTTATTCTCTTCCTTCTTACTTCTCCCTTTAACCTTCGCCGGGAACGCATTGATAATACCTTTGGTGTCATTTACGTCCATTTTACTATTAAGTACCTTGTCTGGTCATTTGTCAGTTATTTATATGAACGTATATATTTACAAGATAACCAGGTCGATTAGCAGCTAATTAAAGATGACGAGATGTTTACCTTCGATACTCTTTAACTATTTAAAAATACTAATTAATTCTTAAACTAAAAACATGACTCTGTTTATCCGTAAATATTTTCTAAATAATTCACAGATGAGTAAAGATACAGTACAGAAACGAGACTTAAAAGTTTTCAGACGGCGCCGCTGTGACGCGCCTGTTTGAAACATGCGCATTGCGTGCATAATATTCCGCAAATCACCGGAATACGATGTAAAATATAGCCTGCGCTGCGCTCTGTATTTTAAAATACATAAATAACTGAAAACTGATGAAAACATTAACGTTTAAACAACTTATCGCTGAGCTTAGCACGTATTACGTTTCCAAAATGTTGAAAAAAATATATAAAACAAGCTGAAGAAGAAAAAAGTAGAAGACATAGACAGACAGAGTTACCTTCATATTCATAATATTAGTAGGGATATAACAGTCCAAAACGCTTCATTGAAAAAAGTTTTTTTTACTTGAGTTTATGTGATGTAAATAATTTTTCTTAATAATGTAGTATACTTAGATCAATATTTTATTACTTATAATATAGATTTCATAGCGTAGATACTCGAAATTAATTAATTCGTTTATAGGAAATTTAGAATTAGTTATACCTATTTAAAAAATTAATTAAATATTATTATTGCATGTCGGGAATATAGAAAACTCATGCTATAGACAATAAGATCTTGTAAAACCTATATTTCACAATAAATGACATCTGGTTTGAGATACGTCGAAATGACGAATGTAGTACGGAGGTATGAATATATTTCAATTAAATGAGATCACTGTGGACAATACTACTAGGACAAATAGCCACTATCCACTGCCTAAACAGCAGAGCGTACCGCAGATTAAATAATCTATCAAATAGAAGCGAACTGCTTCATGTGCATAAATATTAACGCGTGATGTGACTCATGTTAGTGTGTAGACAAATGACACGCAGCAAAATACATCACAGGAATGTCTTAGCAACTATACTGACTAGAGACCTGTCAGCGGTAGAAATTCGTCCGTAATACATGTGTCAAAGCGTTACTTCACATTGACAATATAAACGTAAACAATTAATGTGCCATATCTTTATTACGCGTGTATGTGGGTCAAATGAATGGTAGTGTGTGTATTGTTTATTTTTATTAATTTCATATGCTTCTACTGCATATTATATAAAAATGTTAGGGTTCTGCACTTCTCCTATTAACTATAAGTGGGCCACGTTTCATACTCCTCCGTCCGCGCAATTTTCATATAAAAGGGTCCAAAGTTTTTGCTTCACGTACCTATTAATATATAGATTACTGTCAAAGACATTATTTGATGTTGACATGTTACGCCAGTGTGTCTGCAATTTTATATGTTTGAATGGAGGATGCTCTCTGTACGTTTTTCACTCATGTGCCCTCGAGCCGGTATTTTACGCGAGCTGATATTATAAGCCGGCGCAAAGTCAGTGAGCCGCGCAGTTCGCGAAAGCATCCACCGTGACATATCGTGCGATACTAACCAATAAATGTGCGTTTAAGTTGAATCTGTTTTATATTTATTAGAAATCTAAAAAGTGTGAATTCAACATGGGTAAGGGTAAGTACATTTGTATCGACATTGTGCATCGAAACGTAAATTAGATCCGCTTTATTATCGTAGATCGAAATTGATTTGCACTTTTATATAAACTTTAACACATAATTGTAAAAAATAATACAATACAATATAAAATATGGCAAGAATTTTATTTTAAAATTAGTGATACATATTATGTTACCGGTTTGTGTGGCTTACTATAATATAAATATAATTCCTCATAATTTGGATTGAAACACAATAACAAAATTAAATGAGAAGGAAGTGATTATACTTCCATTAGCTATTAAAATTGGACTCGTGTACCAATTATTGCAAGGGCCTTGTGGAGTGGACATTAAAATAAACGTCTTTACTTTTTATGGTGTGGATGTATTTGGCATTTCGGCACCCAATGCCACAAACGACGCAAACCATGGGCATAATTTAGTAAACTTAAATGGAAGTATGCTTCAACATGTCGGAATATAATTATAATCTGTAACCATAAATCGAACAAGAAGACCTCATCGCTCATATTTGGCAACATAAATATGTTATTCTATGAAAACATAAAGATATTTCCGATATATCATTAGACAGATCGCACAAAAATAACTATGATACACTTCAGCTGCTTACTTAACTCAGTTAAGTCCATAATTAGTTTTTTACAAAAAATAAAAAATGTAAAAAAGTTTTCATTGAACAAACATATCAACTACGGCTAAATGACTATAGAATATTAAATAGTTATAAAATAACCATCCTTGGTCAAAATTCGATATTAATGTAGGTAGTAATAAATAACTGTTTTCTACGTCATGTATAAACAACGTTATTACCTGTTGTAAAATCAACATCTTCGCCTCGTATATTATTAAAATGGTACATGAAAATAATTTAAATCACTTAAAGAAAATAAATTAAAGCTTAGGCACCAGTCTCCCACAATATGACAGTTATCTAAAGTATATTGTGGTGAGAAATAAATTATTATATTACTATAATAAATATGTTTCCTCGAAACTGGATTGAAGTACGGTCAACTTCGTCATAGTGACTTGCAAATATTAACTGCATGTTCAAATATCCCGCAGCTAATCATTTCATGAGTTGAACAAAATGATTTGACATCTATACTAATATATAAAGCTGAAGAGTTTGTTTGTTTGTTTGATTGTTTAAACGGGCTAATCGCAGGAACTACTGGACCGATTTGAAAAATTCTTTTAGTGTAAGATAGTCCATTTAAAGTGGAAGGCTATAGGCTATAGAACACCACGCTAAGATGAATAGGAGAGGAGCAACAATAAAAAATATTGCGATAACGGCAAAATTTTGAGCTTTCCGTACGTGCGCTGAGTAAACGTCACTCAAAAATCATGTACTACAAAATTGTTCCCCTAAAAGATTTATTTAAATCTTTATTTAAAAGTCCGCAATAGCATATGTCTAGCTTTTAAGGTTAACACACCATAACCATTTTTATGGTTATAAAAATAGTTCTTAAATAATAATGTATATGGCAAAACAACGTTTGCTGGTTCATGTAGTAAGTAATATGATCATCGATGAATCAGCTATGAGGACATTAGGTAAATCTTTAGTTGATTCACATCACTGCAGCAAGAATAACGCTCATTAAACATGGTTTTATATTGCATCAAAATATTCTGTAACAACTTAAGTGCGGTATATAACGTAAATATAAAACCTCGTAAGCATACTTTTAACTACTTTAAGCGAGTGGAAAAACTTCAAGTTACGTACTCAAAGTTATTCGACCGTTCATTGAAGCGATATCCAGTTGTTATAGGTCATGCTTTAATTCACACAAATATTAGGCAGACATTCGGTAAGACTTAGTAGATTTACTGTTTTATTAATAGTTACCCTGATCTTTTACTGTGTACCCCAAACGCTTTAATTTATTGTAACAGCGACCCGTCCTCGTTGTGTATGTGAAGATTAATTAATTATATACAAAAACATTCCTCTTGAATCACTTCGTCCATTAGTGAAAACTGCATCAAAATTCAGACAGAGATGAAGGGAGACTTTGTGTAATACTATGTAGTGGTTATTACAATTTATACCTAAAAGTAACATAATAAGTTTCCGTAATAGTTACCAGCCCTCGCTTTTCTCGTTTAAGTATTTCGTATCCCGCATGAATGTAATCATTTACCCGGGAGGTGAAGTTATATCTCATAAAGTACATTAATGTTTTAGGAATCCATACAATATGTACAAAACTGTATTTGTTATTGTTATAATAATATATCAAAATAAAAGTAGTTTGTATTAGAATATTTGTGTACGTAAAAAAAGAAAATAAACTGTCAGTCTGTTAGCGATATTTACTTGTTTCATTGTAGGTTATGGGCCCAGGGATATTATTATTCAGAAATTATCAGTTATTTTGTTTAAAAAAGATAATTAGGAAAGGTGTATAGCAGAAATATGACTACGAATTATATTGCCAGTTTTCTAAACTAAAAGGAAGAGAGGACTATGATGAGTGGAGCTTCGCGGCTGAAATGAATTTTATTTTTGCAAAAGCAGTTATACAGACAAAACGAATATATAACATAACAACATGCTTGCATAATGAAAGAAACCACTAAAAGAAAGAAATAAAAATATTTTAACAAAAAGTAAAACCGCCTTCAAAAATAATAAAATAACTTGATGGGGATATTGCTTAGCAAGTCGGTACCAGTTTCTTTAATGGATCTAGGTCAAAGGCATCTGCTTATTAAACAGTATCCCTCATCGACTTATTTTATGGTTTTTGAAGGCTGTTTTACTTTTTTGATAAAAAAAATTATATTAAATCGATATTAGTAAGCAACGCATTTACATATACTTATGTTATATCGTCAATCTAATTTGCAAAACAGGCTTCCACAAAAAGACTTTTATTTAAATGGGAAGTGCCCCATTCCGTCGTCATAGTTCCGGATGTCAAAACGTAGAAAGCTTCACACTTTAGACTTCATAATATTACATATGAATACCTACGTACTAGTCTTTAATAACAGGAAGTGTTGTATGATGATTTTCTTACAAAAAGATTAAGCTGAAAACTTAAAAAATTTAGAATTGTCTTACTTTTAATATTCCTTACATACTAGTTATGATAAGAATCATGAATATAGAATTATACGTAATTATACATACTCTCAATATGACGTTAAAGTGGTAGTTTCAACCATGATAAAAAAGAAGTTAATGTAGATTATGATATTATTAAATGGAATAAGGTTAGTGTTATATCCAACTATTTCTAGATTTAACTTTTCTTGCAGTTACTATTTACTGTAATACAAAATTTTATCAGAGGATTATTTAATTTTCTATAATGTTTATAATAACCGCCTCAATTACAAATACAAATCCTTTTTATTGTAGGTACATCAAAATAGTTAATATGTATATTCCTTATTTTAATTCTAATAAAAACAAACCGATGAAAATAGTTTAAAATCATAAAAACAAACCAATCATCAATTGAACCAGAAAAAATGTTGATTTCATATAATTAGCAAACGTTTACTTTATTACAAGTTTTTTTTAACTTTCACCAGTCCGGTGCTTGGTGATGGCCGGTGGTGTGTAATCAAATCTTGTAAGTTAAATTTAACCCACTTCTCAGAATCCAATTGAGTTGAAATTTTGCACACACGTTTGGTTGTCATGACAATTCAAGATTACTTAAATGCCGCCATTTTTATGGAATCTGCCATCGACTATGGACTTCACAAAATGGTTGTTTATAAGTTTCGTATTGAAAAATTAGTTCAAAACGAATTATTATGAAATGCTAGACTGATACATTTTGTTCTACAATATAGAAATTATTCATAAAATTACAACTTAAAAGAATAAAATTAATGATGAGAGTAACATCTGTCGGATCTTACGTTACTTATGAACATGTAAGAAAATAAATATATATTGTGTAATATATCATTTCAATGAGTCAATTTGATTAGACATGATCATTATGTGTGTGTGTGGCACCAATAATTATGTATAACAAAAAATTACATCTTACGTCTTGTGAACATAATGGATTATCTGTATATATATGAAGCAACGTTTGTATGTTTGTTTTTCTTTTATAAACTCTGAAATGGTAACATTAATGCTCGATATTAATGGTTTTAGCTACTTTGTTCAGAATTATCTGAGAAAGGTTTTTTTATCAAGATTATATCAATGGAACTCAGACTTGATGAGTTTAGATGGAAATGTTGATTTTTTGCTAATCGATCGGCCTAGATAGACAGATAGTATATATACATATGCTACATAATTTCAATCGAAAATGTTCTTATTTATGCAGAGTTTTTTTTAATATGCGTAGAAACGCGCGCCGGTTAAAAGTATAGTACACGTTATAATATATGTACTTATTGGTACAAATATTGAACCGGTTCGGATACGCTCGTAGCCTATGTCTATGGCCCGTGTCGACTTTGTTAAGTAACGGCTGAGTGATCGTAGTGGAAAATTTTAAGGGGTAAATTATCACGGTCATGTACCCTAATTTACCTTCAAACCTACTAGACATGGGTCTCTTCTCATAGTGATAAGGACTAGAGCATACTCCACTAAGCTGCTACAAAATTGGTCAATAACACCAACCCAAGTTTTTATGCCGCCTGAAGGCCTCCAATATGGATGTGGGAGTGATATTTACGATAACAAAAGGCATAACAAACAGCAGGGATATTGGCAAGTTATTAAAAACTCAAAGACGGAGGGAGCGACCCTAAGTACATATTACCAAGCTGTCTACCCTGAAATATGTATATCATGTTCTTGGGTAGCGACCATTTGAAGATGGAATTAACGACTATCTAAATGATACATAGCTTATGCTGCATTTTTAGTTATAGATAGGCATTTCTTTTTCAATCTTCACTTGAACGCACGTTCCATCCAAGTTCTTCTTTAAAGTAATTTCCAAAGTCATGGCTTCAATATATTATAGAACACGATTCACTTACAAAAATGCCTAGAACTACATTGCTTTTTGCACATTGAGGAGAGGTCAGTAATCAACGTACATAGGTGCTGAAAGGCAAAGAAACATGTGAAGACCTTAGATTACCTAGGGACTGCTAGACAGCATTAATTACAATAATCAAACAAACGGCTTAATGTGCCCTACTAAATACAGAAGTACTCAGGATATTACCACTAGAGACCTGTAATAAGAGACTTCTTACCTGCCTAGAAGTCTCTAGTGGTAATATCCTGACGGGTGACTAAACGTCCGACAAAGTTCGAAGTTTACGTGGTCCATTAATTACGAGCGAAATAAGCTACCGAGCTATGTCCACTTTTAAAAGTTAAATAGTAGAATTAGTTCTAGGAAGTAATATAAAACTGTTTACCAATTTCTTGACATTGTTGTTTATCCACTTTAACAATAATATGTGATATTTGTGTTAAGTGATTTTGGAATAAATAAGAATAAATTATGGCCTGGTTATGATTAAAAACTAACTGCCCTCACTTAACGTTAAAAATTACCGTAGGAAGTGCTAAAAAAATTAACTTTTCTTTAAATTAACGCATGTTTTTTAATTGGGGTCCGATTAAAATAATAGAGACATGAAATGTTTCCTAAAACTTGCTACAATAGATAAATGAAAATCGCATCCAAATTGATTAAATACTTTATAACGGACGCACAGACAAACAAACGATATTTCTAAGCACAACTGAGATTGTGTTATTAAATCGCATGAGGGTGTGGCGATGGGCAAGCAGGTAGAGCGATTTCTGTCAGATCTTACGACATTTGGCCTGCTGCATGGGATTAGTTAGTTTTCTAGGACGTGCCTATATTATAGAAAATAATATAATATACGCAATTCACGCTTTACACAAGCTTATAAGGTTCGAGGTCAAACTTTAATTCAGTTATTTCCCATTGTACATATTTCCATATACAACCTATGTATATGTATTGTAATCAAAAATCATTATGTAATTTTCGTGAAGATTGAATAATTGGGAAATTATATGTTTGAAATGTATGATTTTCATATACAAAATATTTTTCAATTGTATAATTTACTACAATAACTTCCTGTTTATACGTAGGTATATTATGTATAATGACTAATGATGATTGTGTACAAACGTCAGTCTTGAGTTGACATTTGACACCGCATTAGAGACTTGAGAAAAACTATAATTATTATGAAGAATTGAACATTAGGTTTCAACTCTCACCTTTGTAAACTTAAACCCGTAATTTGCATAAGTAGGTACTTGTTTATATGCGATATTGACACGACAAAATTTCGCAACGAAACTGTTTTGGATCGCAAATTGTCGTTCAAAAAATGACGCATTTTAATTTGACTGTATTTTTAGAGTTTCTGTATTTCGATGATTCTTTTTATATTCGAAAGATGGCGCTTGTCGTATGGTTCCATTTAAATTTGAGCGACGAGTAGTTTTAGTGTTATCTATACTTCTATACTAATAATATAAACCTGAAGTGTTTGAAAGTTTGAACGCACTAAATCGAAAAAATCTTTTTATGTTGCATAATACAGTTCCGGAAAATGAATCTTTTCCGCAATATATCCAGTAGAAACAAGTCACTATAGAGATCCTGTTAAAACATTAATAAATAAATGTTTCGATTTCTGTAGTTATCGTTTACAATAGCCCGGCGGCTAGCGTCGATCCTATGCGATGGACTAAGTTAGCATTAAATATCGTTAAACAACTGCAGGCGCGTTTGGTACTTGGATGGGTGACCGCTAATGGCAAACTTTTTTCAGCGTTTCCGTGCTAGATAGCAGTCATAATACCATGTCAGAGGCCTTCGGGCGGCTTAAAATCTTCCGACAATTGTGTTGGCCACTAATCCCTCCACCAATCCGCTCTAAAGCAGGTGGAGTATTCCGCAGACCTCGTCAGTTAGGAGAGACCCGTGCTCCTGGGCCAGTTATAGTATTATTAGAATTACCCTATATTGACCTTTTTTTAATTAATAGAACATCAAAAATGGTTGCAATAAGTTTTATTTTTGTAACGCCTAAAATAAATGAGATTCCTAATGGGTATAATAATTATAATATGTTAATCATTACTCACCGTAATGTAACATGTCAGTCTTGAAACGAAGAACTTGTTTGATACTCGGAAACAGAGATAAAACGATCAAGTTTTTGTCGTTTCTATAAAGTGTCAGCCCGTTAAATACGAGATTCTGCGAACTAAAGTCATACTAAAAATCTTAATGGTGAAGATAAAATAAATTAATGATTGAATTTGAACTGGATTAGCAACACTGCTAATTAACTTTATCCGGATAAACCGTTGAATATACTCGTATTATCGATTCACTTACCTACTTACTCATTTAAAGCTTTTGGTCGTTGTTCATTAACTCCAAAACTTCAGTGGAAAATAACATTATGACCTAGGTAATATATGACGTAAACATTAAAAGTATTTAGGTAAATTCAAACCTAAGTTTACCCACTTAGTAAAGGTAAACATAGCATGATAGATTTTCCTGGTTGGGAGGTTTAGTATATACGGTAACTAACTATTAACTATTACTTTACTAAAATCTAGCGACCTTCAACTAGTCTTTGTTGCAGTGCTGATCTGACTTGAGGTCATTACTCTGTGGTTGAGAAGGTGCAAAAAATTGGAGATTGATTTATAATGATGAGGGCACCTATTGCAGAAAATTATACATGCAGAATTAAGTCTTTATCGTTTGTTTTTTTTTAATAATGAATACGAGTGTTTTTCCAAACGTCGAATTATGCCCATAATCATAATTAAACCTTTGTGGAAAACATATACATTTTTTTTGCAAATTACGTCCATTAATTAAATATCCGTGACCAAATTCTTTTCTATGTATTTACGATATCGTCCAGTACGTATAGTGAAATAGAAAATAATGTTTTAATTGACTTCAAAAAAAGGAGTAGGTTCTCATTTCGATTGTTTTTTAATTGATAACTAAAGCTGTTTTTTAATTGATAACTAAAGCTCATCTTATGATTGTTACGTAAGATATTATCAGACTACAAAAAAGTCCAAAAACATTTGACAGAAAAGAACATTTTTAAATGTTTTATGTTTGCCTATTTATATATAGTTCTAATTAATTTCAGTATCAGTTCAGTTGCTGTCGGACATTGATAAGTTGCCGGCCGTGCAGCTTGGGGACTTCTTGCTGCAAATCGAGATCGAAGACCCTTCGGAGTCAGTACTGGACATCGCGCGACGCGAGCTGAGGGAGACCCCTGATGTGGTCAAAGCCGGTGTCGATGAACTGAGAAGGTTACTCAAAGGTAAACAACAAACAGGATATTTTTAACCGACTTCGAAAAAAATTGAGGAACGTTCTCAATCCGATTATATTTTTAATCGACTCTAAAGGAGAAGGTTCTCGATTCGTCTGTATTTTTTGTTCGGTGTAGGTCAATAACTTTTACTGGGTGTACTGATTTGAATGATTCTGTTTATTCCATAGCTAATGCCTGTCATGTGATTCCATATTAATTTAAGCGACATTCGACGAGTCGTTATTAGGTAAGTTATCCTTAATAATGTGTATTTAATTTACTTCGATTACGTTAATGGGGTTCTCATTTTCTTATTTGACAATGTAAAATGACCAAAATAAAGAATATAAAATGGTTTGTAAGCTCCCGGACTGGTCCCATTTTAATTTGGTGAAATTCTGATCATTAGTTTCGGAGTCAGAACGAAACTCTTTGAAAAATTACAGCAGATGTCTCACATATCACTAAAAAGGAAGAATTAAAAACCTTTTAACAATAATATAAAATCGCCTTCAAAAATTCACAACTACTACATATATTACAATTTTACCCTTTTTGGATATGTTGTTAGTTATTATTTGAAATATGAAATATTATAAAATGTATTACGCATAATATAATTATTTGAAATATGAAATAGTATAATATATTACGCATGTTAGTTTATTTAATACGAATCGAAAAGATTAATGCTGATACTACAACAAAAAATTAAAAATTGACGAGGCCTACCTACATTACAAACAATATAATTCAATGACAAGGTCGTTGGAAATTAAAACGTTAAACAGTCCCCTCAAGATCATTATGCAAAATGATTTGGTAAACATAATTAACCTTTGTAAAAGATTTGCTTATTAGTCTTCTATTTTATACCGCCTATTTTTATCTTCGACAAATAATAATCCTTTTTGAAACGCTGTTAAAAGGAAAATATAATGACATAAAAAAATTAAGTACATAAAATCACTTTTAATATTTAAATTTAATCCGGATAGATTTAGTACAAAATAATGATGCAAATTAATTTATTGAAAATTTAAAACCCATCTATTACCTGTTTTAAATAAATTAACGGTATTAGAAACGTATATAATATATGTTCAGCTTAACATATATTTCTAATAATGACTTTATTAAGAAGAACTTGCTGTCATAATCACACAGATACATCTAACAGTATACATTTTGGCTTCTAATAATTATCCATTTCATATGCACTTAGATTTGTTTGTTTAGTTACATAAACTTGATCCTTAGATTGTACCACTGACACCATATTATGTTGTTGCGTATACATGGTATATGTGTAAAAATACCCGTACATATACATATATTAATATTGCCTAGTATTATTTATTTACATGTTAAAATCATCTCTTCATGTAGGAAATCTCTGACGTTGCGTTCAAAATTATAGCGAAACTTCCGTAATAGCCATATTTGCCATGTAAACACAATATCCATTAGCGTATTAAAGCGCTCGTTAATCAGCAAAATTTTATTATTCAATCAATAAAATTAGCCTGTGGAATCCAAATGTGAACAAACATTCCAGTATAAACAAATATAATTATTTTAATGACAATGACAAATGAGGGAAATGATTGATGTTGAAAATAAATAACTGACTGTAATATCTCAACACAATTTAAATAAAATTAACACATTTCAAACTAACGGCTGTCAGGATCAATCTTGATTCGAACTAACGGTGACTGTGAAAAAACAGTTATCATAAATTAGCAATGGGAGTGGTAAGTAATCCAATTCAGATTCAAAATCATTCCATTATTTTGCTTGTTAGGCATGTAATTATTCATTCTGATATCGTTGTGGAAATGTGCTTTATCACTGAGGAAAAGAAACTGCGGAACAAACAAATAAAGGAATTTGAATTTGAAACAACAGCAAAGCGAAATGGAAATCAAAATCAAATTCGAATTATTACTACGAGACTAGAATACTGTAAACACTACATCATTTGCAATTTACCATGTACCACCAGAGATTTTTTTGGGATAAAAAATACATCAATACATTTGGTTACCGTAGATTCTGCTTTAAACCATTCTCGAATTCACTTAAATAGGTACTAAAAATTTTGTCAAAATCGGCACAACCGTGTAGAAGGAGAGGAAGAGACACAAGGAAACAACAATGAAATATATGTACATATATATGTAGATTATTGTTAATTTTTGGATATTATAAAGCAAGCTCCTCCAAAGCATCTGAACGATGTTAGAGATTTGGGAGTCCATTATTATTAGTCCAAAGCTGACAATACTGATAGAAGTGATATCGCCGGTTTTTGAAAAGTTTAACAAAATCTTGTTGAACTATTGAGGCGTATTAACTTAAAAGTTCAGTAAAATAAATTCGAGTTTCTCAAATTTTGTAAACAAACAAAATCGCATTTAACATACGATTCGAAGGTAAATTTCAGCAACACAATTGACTTTCGACAATAGATTTGGTTATTCGAGGAACACTAATAATCTTCTTAACATACATTTAAAAATATCCGACTTGTTTTTATACATATTTATTGTAAGATCAATTTTAACCTTCATAAATTCTCGTATACATTTTTATACGACTTCCATGCGTAGATAATCATTAGTCATGATCAAGTTTTTACTATATATTTTGTAAAAACCCGACTTTTGTTTCCAGAGGACAAATCTCTTCACGTTCCATTGCACAGTGACGCATGGCTTATCAGATTCCTCCGGCCCTGTAAGTTCTACCCTGACAGCACATATGAATTAGTAAGTTTTAATTATTTTATGATTAAATATTATATTAGGAATTCGATTCCAAAAACAATTATCACTATGTAAGGCAACGGCCAGAAACGGCAAAGCTTCCCTTCGGCTGTTTAATTGTAAATAAATTTTATAGATCTAAAAATTACATTGCCAAATAAATGCATTATTTTAAACGTCTTAGAAGGTTTTTTTTATTTTTATGATTTTCTACTTTATGATATACAGCCCGTATTCGCATTATTGTATCACATGTATGCCGTTGTCGGCTATATAGGTGTTTCGGACAGATGAAGAATAAATATTGCGTGACAGTTATCCCAAAAATATGTCCTGCTTTTTCGAATTCGCTTTACATCAAAAATACAATAACAAACATTCCTCTTGTTTGTATTAAAATGGTCGCTGTTTTTTTTATCAATTTATTGATTGGCATCGAAGGATGTGGAGACCTATTTGACAAATAATAAAATTTTACTAACGTAACTATTATTAACGTAAATATTTATTTGATGACCAGTGCTTCGAAGGGTCCTTGGTTAAATTCTCAGCAGGGCAGAAATTTGATGAGTTAAATTTCCGTTCACGGCTTGAGTGTGTGTTCTTGTATTTCTGTGTTGTCCACGATATTAGGGCTCATGTGTGGGGCCACGCGTTTGTATGGTACAACGTTTTTGTTAAATTTACAGATACAACGGTACTACAATTTCAAAGTAAAGCATAATCAGTTATACGACGGATTGATGCCAAGTCGGGAGCAGAACGTCTTCAACCAGAACGTGCTCACGGTGTTACCGAATCGGGATCAGTTTGGGCGACGTGTACTCATCCTTGAACTGGGCAGTAAGTATCTTGTTTTAATACTGAACTAGTGGCCAACCGCGACTTCGTCCGCGTAACTTCCGATCCCGTAGGATTTCTGGGAAGACAGACTTGTTAGTTTCTTATTAATATGTTTGTTTAGAAGTATACCCATAGGTGTAAGAGGTTTTCCCGCGTTAATTCCGATCCCGCGGGATTTCCGGGATAAAAACTATCCTATGTGTTAATCCAAGTTTTTCTCTATGTGTGTGCCAAATTGCATGAAAATCGGTTCGGCAGTTTTTGCGTGAAGGAGTAACAAACAAACAAACAAACAAACATACAAACTTTCACATTTATAATATTAGTAAGATAGGTCGTATTGGGGTGACCCACGATACTGACCCAATCGTATCCCAGGCCAGGGTGTCGTAAATAGTGACAGAAACCGATCTCCTATGGTAGGGCTTTGTATAAGAATTATATCATGAAGAAGAAGAAACGTTTATTCCATTAAACACTTACTGTAATGTTAATATACATAATTTAGGGTAGAACACATTTAACAATTATACAACAATAATACGTTATATTGCATATAGTAAGCGTTGAGGAACTGAGTCGCACTCAGCTGTTATTGTTGTGTAAAACCACAGCACTGGTATTCTGTGCAAACCATTTTTGAAGAGTAGTTCATCCAGGACGAAGTGAGGTATTCAACATAGGTTATTATTTTGGGGTGCAAGGGGCTCAATAAGATCTTCGAGTCCGCGTCAGCCTCACCTGCA